>JAODVP010108093.1:0-25612 GCA_025400035.1 Tetradonia laticeps
CCGAATGTGTTCAAATTATTAATGAGATGATTGTTAATCTGTGGTAGCTCAAAGGTTAGAGCCCATTTAATATTGGAGTATGAAATTTCATTAATTATAATGTTGAAATTTACCTCCAAAACTTCTTTCTATCTTAATATTAAAGTGGCTTGCCGCCACAAAACAAAATATCTGCTCCGCTCTATAAAAATTTTTCTTAGAAATGGGCGATACGCATACAAAATTTCATAACTCCAAAAATCCATCTAATTTCAATCTATTATTACACAATAATTGTAAATATTGTTCCTAGTTGATTATTTTGAGCGTTCCTACAGGTGATAACAATAATGTTGCAAACGGCAGCGGCCCTTTCTGTTGGCCCTGCTATTATCAGTCGACAAAGCGGGAATGGAATCCCGCAGACCCGTTTTACCAACAACCTGACCACATGTGCAAGTGCTACAACAAGATTGACGAAGGCGCCCTGGCTAAAATCCGCGACACGCTGCGCCAGCTGGCTGAGATTGAGAAGGTGGAGGCTGAGCAGTCAGGCCCCACGACTTCAAGCGGCAAGGACGCTTCGGCGGCGCAGGGCAATCGGTTGTTTTGCCATTCGTGTAACAAGAACATAAAGCGGAAGTCGGCGGCGGTGAAGAAGCCGGTGGCGTATGTGCTGAAGTTCGAGCCGGGGGAAGACATGGAGGAGGATGAAGACAAGACCAACAATCAATCGCTGCAGGAGATACGCGTGAAAGTACCTGTGAAAAACAAGAAGAATAACGGAGTGGCGGCGGCGACCGCCTCCACCGATTTGGCCAGCAGTGCGGCGGCGGCAGCAGCGGCGGGGAAACGGAAGCATGGGCGGCGCGATCCGCGCAATCTGCAGGTAAAACACCTGATACGTTAATAAATTTGTTTTTTGGACTTGGGGAGTTGTTTTACTGCGTTTGCGCGGATTATGATTAGTTGATTAGTTGCTAATTGGATAATTTGGATTTTTGTTTGGATTATGTGCACTATTGATACGCGCAGGCGTGGTACACGCCTTCTTAAGTTGCAATTCTTTACTTCATAATGTGAGAGATGTGTGATTGGTTGGTTAAAGGATTATTTATCCTGCAACCGGCCGGATTTTGTCCGGTCGGCGGAAGAACGACGCAGGTGTCTCATTGAGTTGGCTTATATGCGCGAGCAACGGTGTAGGAAGTATCAGGAGTTATTGGCACTGTCGAATGGAATGGCTATACGGAATGTGGATCAAAAGGAACAAAGTAAGTAGTTGTAGATCTGATCTAACCTCATTTTATGTCGACTTTTACTCGTTCCAAATTGAGTTTCCCATCAAAATGATATAAACCAACAAGTGTTTTGTATGGTTTCGTGGCTAAATTACATGTTTGATAATGGTTTTAGAACCCCGGTTGTTTTCGACTAAAGAAATGAAAACAATGACGGCTAAAAACTATCAAAAACTGCCGGAGGTCCAGGAAAAGTTGTTAAACTCTAAGCGAGAGCGCTTCAAACAGAACAATAAGTTGTTAGTTAATATTTTTAATCAGGTAGGGGTCAGTTTTCTTTTGTTTATTTGTGTTTTTAATTTGTTTTCTTTTGCAGAAGTTACGCCAGACTGTTTTGCGTGGCAAGGCGTCCCTATCCACCAGTATCAGTGTTATTAATATGTAATCTATCAGTAATTATTTTTTGTTGACGCATTCCAAAAGAAATCAGTGTTATTGCAAATAATATCAAATGCATATTTTTATTATATGGGTTTTATTTTGTTCCATATCACATTAAATTTATTTCTGTGTTTGTTTTTTATTGCTCGTGTTTTGTTTGTAGTTGTTTTGATTAGTTGCTGATTTGACTAGTGTTAAATTTTAACCTAGGCCTACATATATTGCTGTTAGTTCCGCAAAAGGCGTGTCGAACAGCAATTAAATTAAAATGTACATATATTGAATTATTTTGAGAATCCACGTTAGGAAAAAAACATTTTCAAATCATAAATGAGATAAGGTAACATATTTTATTTATTTTGTAACTTATCATGTCGAGGTTCCTGTATCTAGCGCCCCCTTGCGGTTGTATTTTATCGGTATTGAAGCTTTACCTATGGCTCACTGTGGCTAACTTTTAAACATAGTTAAAACGCAAGTTAAAATGAATGTAAATATTAAAATGCGTGAGTTATATCAAGAAGGCACTGGAAATATATTTGAAATTAATTGTCTAGTGATCTGTGCATGCAGTGATTTAATAAGGTTAAACGAGCTGAACATTATGTCATTTACGTCATTCTATCATACATTAAGTAGAACCGTGTTATTTTCAAGAAAAATCAAGTTACTTTCATACAATAAATCATATTACAAGATTAATACACATAATTAAATACGTACTCTTATAATACAAGATACTCTGGAGTGAATTCCACCTTAACGAAGATCATAAGTGTTTTTTTGTGAATTTATAAGCATGGATCTTGATTCTAACCTCAAATCCTTATCAATGCCGCTGACGAATGGCGAAAACCACGAATTGTAATCTCGCTTATGTTCTAATTTAAATTGTATATTATTTATCCATGTATTTGTGTACAGATCTAACAACATCAAGGTGAAAACCGAGCTGGATGATGACATAGCTCGTGAAGTATTTTACTTCAACTCTTCCGAAGTAGATGCGTTTGTAGACTCTCAGGGTTTTGATATGGTGGATGGAAGCATGTCGGGGAGTAGACAGCAAGAAAAACGGGACCTGGAGGATGACGAAGAGGAGAGTAAACTCTCCATGAATATTGGGAGTTTATTGAAGTTCAGCATGACTGGTATGATGAAGGATGAGGAGAACTTACATTTGGTGCGTTTCAAGCCTGACAGTAATGGAAAGAATATGAAAATCTGGGAATGTGGCATTTGTAAGTGTTAATTATATTTTTATTAGCACTAATTCTAACAGTTGATTTAATAGGCCATAAGGAGTTTGGTCATCAATACATACTCATGCGCCATCTGCCGACACATACCGACGAACGCAAGTACCAATGCAAGCAATGTGGGAAAGGTTTGCGCTTGCGCACATCGCGCATAACGCCTGTCTTTTTATTTAGAGTTTCAGTTGACTAGTTTGTTTGTTACACAGCTTTTAGACAAATGTCGACTTTGTCGCAGCACCGTGCGATTCACTCCAAGCTTCGCCCTTATATCTGCGAGGTGTGTCAGAAGACATTCAACCGCGTGTCTACTTTAATCTCGCACCGCAAGACTCACACGGGGATGAAACCACATCGCTGTCATTTGTGCAACAAGGCATTTCATCAAAAAGGTATGTGTTGTGTAAGGTTAGTTGACAAGTGTGACTGTGTCGCCGCCATTTTGAAACGTAATATGTATAAACGCTTCACAAGTTGGTACTTGTTAACAAACCTTGTGTGTTGTATATATTAATAATGTCCGAGCATGATTGCTTTGCAATGTGGGCATGGCATGTGGGTAGTGCATGTTAGGGGAATGGCTTCTTTGTCTTTTAACTATGAATATGTAGGTAATTTGCGTAACCACATCTTCACGCACACTAACGAACGTCCCTACAAGTGCGACGTGTGTAATAAAGGCTTCAATCAAATGTCGAACCTAATGTGCCACAAGTTCAAAGCCCATCAACGCGCAGATAAACCCAAGTACCAGTGTCCCACCTGTGGCAAACTCTACGACCGCCGTATCGCTTTACGTAACCATGAACAATACGAACATGGCGAGCCTAGTCACGCCTCTGCACTGGGTGTGTCTACCATGATCAATACTAACATTGGCAGTACGGTCACTAGCAGTGGGGAGGCAGCCACGCCTAGCGTGAAGTACACCAATGGGGTGTATGTCTCTCGTATACGCACAGAGGCGATGAAGTTGGTTGAGGCAGCTGGTCAGATTCCACTAGCATTACTAAAGCCAATTGAGGGCGTGCCGGTTTTGGTGAGGGTGTTTCCAGCCGTTGATAAGCATATGCTGGTTCCAGCAACTGCGGATGATTTAAAGAAATGCGGCGAGTTCTCCAAGTTACTGGATGATGACAAAGTCTGTAAAATGAACATGGATGATAAGGAGAATATGAACCTCAATTGGAATAAAGCCCATCACGGCACAGTCTTGGTTAGTTTCGCGGTGGTAGCTACGATTGTTCAACGCAGGAGTAAGGGGAAGGTCCGTATGGTGATTTGTGAGCCGGGTCCAGTTACGGAGAAGCCTGTGAATAGTGAGAACGAGTCCGAATTTGACGATGAAGACGAAGGCGAATCTAGTGTAGAGGAGAAAGATTACTTCGAGGATTATCAGGATAATTTAGTCATGCATTCTCATCATGATCCGAACATGTTTGAGGCAGCAGCTTCGTTGATTAACCTTGGCATGGGGCGTCCAAGACCAATTGATGTGGACCACTCATCGGTGGAGATCTTCAACCATGAGGATGTCGACATTGATATCACGAATTCGGTGATTGACCTTGAGAAGGACCAGAATGCGTATGGGATTATAGCCGGCAGTGGTTATAATATGACTGGCGCGGAGCGACAGGAAGTTGAAATGGATGAAATGTCAGAGGTGCGGATAGTATGGAAATAGAGGAGATTAAATAGCGTGTACATATGAGGTTAAAACTTATGTTTTACAGCTTGATAGACTTTCCGAGAGGTTGGCTGAGAGTATTGCGGATGAAGGAGCGTCAATGCAGGAGCAGGAAGGAGTTTAATACAGTAGTACACTTAATTCTATGTTTATTGTTGTAATTTATAAAATAACTAACCTATACTCAGTCTCTTATCTTATTCATACTAACTGTAGCTTAACTAGTAGCATGTCACTGGTTAGATACTTCTTCACTGGTGTTGGTTGTATTTTGTTGGGTCTGGGTTTGACTGTGGCCTTGATTTTCATTTTGATTTGTTGTAATACTGTCCATTGCAATCATTTCACTCGCATGAATCTCACTACTATTGTCTGGTGGTTTCAAAGGAAATAACGCAGTGTACGAGGGTGGTAAGTCCAATTCATCGTAATTGGGAGGTTGTAGGTGCTCATCAGGGGGACTAGCTGCGCTAACCACTAGAACACTGTGTGGGGGAGTGGAGACAGGAACTGGGTCTGTCTTATACCGACGTATACAGCATTCCCACACGCCATAGCACATTAAGAACAGTGTCCCGCAAAGCACAACTCCTAAGCAAAGATATCCCCAGGGATCATACTGTGACAGCAGGTCGTGTAAGGAAGAGAATGTCCTTGAATCAGGGGCTGGCTTTGTTGTAGCTGTAAGCATATATAATATAAGTATGTGTTTAAAAAAGGAAATAAGTGAGTAAACACACTTTCATATTTGGACAGTCTCTTAATATCGTTCCAAGTGCGTTCGATATCGTTGATCATCTTCGGGATATCGGTGGAGTTTTCTGTGTACCCCACTCGGCGAATGGTATTGGCGAAGTTCGGGAGGTAATTGATAGCTCCCATAAAACGTCTTCGCCATAACTGTTCCTGTTCCTTCTCACAGAAGGTACCTTCATCTCCGGTTTTCGAACCTAGTGGGCAGTGTTCATGTCCGTCGCAGGTCACGTCTGTGGAGACACAGAAAATGGGCTCGAAACCTATTCGCATGCAGATGTGTTGGTTCTGTCTTTTGCAATATTCGCCTGGAAACATTAAATTTTTTCATTTAACTTATTTGGATAAGTGAGGTTAGGTTACTTGTACTGGTACTCACCATGACCAACAGCTGTGACTATCATTTTGCGTCCCCGTGTTTGAAGCTTGTCATGGGAAGACTCCCAACGTACGACTGCTTTGGAGGAGAGTAACTCCACGGTTTTCAAGGGTTCCGAGGTGCAGAGGTCCCCTTGCCACACCGGTTTCATCATGTCTCCTACAAACTAGGTAGGAATTAAATCTGACAGATTATAAATATGTTCTTATTGTGTGTTGTTTTATATAGCTTACAATCTGTAAATTACATGGTATCGCCGCTGATTGAGGCTTGTGTTTAATCCTCGCAGCATCCTCCAGGAACTGGAGATGAATGACGTGTGTTGCTGGAACGCGTAAAGTCATCGAGCAGTAGACGAACTCTTCGGACGGACGCAGATTGATAATTCGAGTGGATTCGAATCCATCAGGAGTGAGGTTAAGGTCCGATCGGTTACCACAAAGAGGAATTTCTTTTACTACAAACAGAATAACAGGTAAATTTTAGTTTTAGAATACAATATAGTCTATTGATGAACATATAACAACAAAGGTTGCATTGGCAATTGATGTCAACTCTGTGATCAGAACCATCATTGGTAATTGACCCCAGTGACTTATTTGACACTTTCGCCACATTTGACACGTTCTTCATTACTGGTAAACAAAATTTAATTAATTCGACTTCTATTTTTACTTATTGATTACTTAGCTATCGTGTCCTTCCGATTTGTTTACTCGGTTTGTCCTGTTTGCTTTCCGCGCGACTTGACGCGACGGTCATTTTGTTGTGATAACCCGCAGATAGCATGGAATTCCATAAATTAATATGAATAATGAATAACTGAATGGTTAATTAACATTTTTCGAGTGTGTATGTGTCAGTAATTGGTAACAGTCGAAATTTATCTAGGGAATTAATAACCTTGACATCTAATTCAGCTTTCATATCTTTTTACTGCTTTTCTCGCTGAAAAGTTGAAAGTTCACGTGAGAGATTAATGCGTCACCCGGTTCTTATGAAAATGTGATATTAATAATGTAATTTCTTAATCATTAATTGTAATGCATTTTACGAAGTTATTTATTGTCTAGGTCAACATTAATTTATAAATTTTAATGAATTACTTACAAAAGTGCATAATTTCGCCCGAGCTTACACTGTTCACTATTGTATAAGTTGTCACAACGAGTATAAATGTTCTCACACACATTGTCTATAAATTAGTTATAATTGTTAATGTTCTCTGTTTAGTTAAGTCTACTAATGTAGTGAGTTAGTCAGAAATTTCTATGTGGATTTGTTTCATTTAGTGTTCTTGAGGTTTCAGCATTTTGCGCGACGATTGTGAGCAGTTGTAGACTGACCGCAATGAAACGACACATGTAGTCAACTGCTCATCTCATCGTTCATACATGTGATATATGTAAATCATTGAAATACTTAATCTAATCAGCTGGCAACTGACCGACCCGATCATCGAACCAAGAGTGCCGCAGGCAGTGTCGAAGATTGAGTTATTGTAAGTGGTAGTGACGTGAGTGAAGATAACAAATGTGATAAGTGATACTACACGTATTTATATTTTATGAACCATTAACGTGAATACGTCTATATTATTGGTTTACATTGGGGGTAAATCTAAAAAATCTCAAGAAATACATGGAGCAGTAGTTCCTGGCTTCTCTGATAGAAAAACTTCTTTTCTAACCTGCAAATAATAAAGATTTTGAATGTTAGGTTATGATGAATTACACTGTTTGTTTTTTGGAAAGAAAAAAAAAAGTCTGTTTTAGCCCATGTTTTCGTACGTTTTAAGCGCCCGCAAGGCCTTAACACCATCCAGTCTCATACAGCTTGCCTTTCAATTACGCTGCAGTTAGCAACATCAAAAATGCTGTTGCTAACAGCACGAGGCGTTGGGCAGGATTGATAAAGGTGAATCCTTAAAATGTATCGCTGGTATCTATAGTGTCGGAATTTCAACAGTGTCACAGTGTGAGTGGAAGTAAAACAGATACTATGGAAGTGTTTTGTTTCAAAATGATAGCAAAAGACAGTTTAGTCGATTGTGGTGAAGTTTAGATGATAAGTTGAAGAAACTTTACAGTGTAATGTTGGATGACATTATTTGTTTAGTTTTGCGCGTAAAGGGAACGAGGTTTACTAATATCACTGCCTATTCTACAACAAAAAGCTCTGAGCTTGAATAATCAATTGAAAAATGCAATTTTGAACCTGTCTATGCTAAAATTCCTACCTTAACCTTTAAATCTTAACAGTGCAAGTTAAAAATCAATTTTTTTGTGCGCACCGCTTCTAAACATATAAACAATACATAATAATGCATAACATATGCCACTTTGTGATTTTTACCTTCTTTTACATTGGAATTTGTAATTCTGGTAATTTTATATCAAATATAAAAGAATATTTTTCAATTTTATCGCATATTAAGCAATTTTTATTCGAATATTTCATTAGTTTTAGCACATAAAGTTCCGCTCCCTAGTTATTAGCATAAAAAATATTATAAAATCCGTTATATAAAAGTATTCGCGTCGAATTAATCGCTGTTTCTATGTTACAGCCATTTTTATGTAATTTTTATCTGATTCCTTGCAGTTTTAACAATCGTTTATATTGCAGCAGGGATTAAAAGGAATAAACACCAAAATAATACGAAAAAAAATGTCGTAAAGTGGTCATTGGCCTTTTTTCGCATTGCTATTCCCCGTGTTTCGCTCGCGCCTGCGAGCAAGTCACACTGCGTACTCTGCAGTATCCACGCACTGCAAGATGGCCCAGTAGTTTATTTCCTGCGGCTCGCACCCTACTGCAACACACAGTATATCGTACTTCACGCTCCCGGCTGCTTCTCGGCCTTCGCAGCCTGCGTGCCGGTCAATAATGCCGCGCACTGCATGCGAAACTTAATTTCACGCTTATAACGAGCGCGCAACCTGCCATTCGGTGAACTCGCTCTGCGAATGTAGCAGACGCAGCATGTCGCATCCTGCGGGAAAAGACAGCAGAGCAAAACCCAAGAAAAAACGACGCTGCTTGTCCATCAGTGAAAAGATCGACGTGATACACGAGCTGCTGCGGGGCGAGAAGAACAAAGCGGTGTGTATGAAATACAATCTCAAGTCGTCGACAGTGTCCACACTGTGGAAGAATCGGGCGAATATCATCGCTGCGCTCACGGATACGCACACCTCGACGAAGAAGCTGAGGAAGTGCGAGTTGGTGGACGTGGACCGAGCGCTCTACGACTGGTTCACAACGCAGAGCTCCGCCGGTGTGCCTATCAATGGCCCCACACTGAAACTACATGCTGAGGAGATTGCGAGGTGTTTGGGGTATGATAGCTTTACCTGCAATAATGGATGGCTGGGGAGGTTCAAGTTTAGGCATAATATTGCATATGCTAGTGTTCGTGGAGTTACTGTTGAAGAGAGTCACGACAGTCACGATGATGAAGATTATTTACCACTTGATTTAAGCCCTACGGGAAGGTATAATCAGAGCTGCGAAAGTGAGACTAATTCGTGACTGGTGATTTAAGTGCTGTTCTGCAATTACTGCAAGTCTTCAGGGAGATATTTTACTTCGTTTTGTCAATTTGTGTGCCAAGTGATTTCGTTTGTCATTGAATTATGCTTAAAGTGTACATAATATACATTAAATAATTAATTAAATACTGCTTAATAACGTAAATATAGTTACTAGTTTCAAATACACCTTATATCAGTTAAATTTCATCACTAGTGCCATTATTTATATTTAATTCAATGTTTAATTTGAAATTCTGTCTATATATTTAAAATGTTTAATAGTTCTTGGCATTGAGAAAGAGGTCGCATGCATCGTTTTAGTTCAGTTTCCTCCCTGTCGGTGTGCATATTGGCGCTAGCTGTCAAAATTCAATATTAGTTTTCTCCCTAAAACAAAACAACTTAAACATTTAACTTTTTGATTTGAAAATTATTTTTATCTAAGAATAATATCCATATCATGTTTTAGTTTACAATAGCTTATAAATAACATTGATATTAAAATTTGATTTAGTCATCGTGTAAGTTCGGCTATTGCCGTACCATGCGTACTCTATTATTATAGTTTTCGTTTGAAATTCTCCTTATATTTATTATTAGTGTATATTTATATTTATTATTATTTATTATTAGTGCCACTATCTATTCAAATTAAACGTTTAGTTTGAAATTATGGATATTTACTAAGAATTTGAATTTTTGGTAGTGAGAAAGAGGTCGCATGAATCGATTCAGTTCATTTTTCTCCCTATAGGTGTGCATATTGGCGCTAGGTGTCAAAATTCAATATTAATTTTCCCATTAAAACAAATCGATTTAAACATTGAACTTTTCGATTTGTTTATTAATTGAATCTAAGAGTAATCTCATTATCATGTTGAATTTGACAATACCTTATAAATAATATTGTTATTAAGATTTGATTTCCTCATCGTGTAACATCGGATATAGTCGAGCTACTACGTGTACGAACAGAAAGTGGGTGGAAGATGGCTGCCGTCATCGGCGCCTGATCAATTTCCACAAAGTTTATCACAAATTATTCCGGAAATCTTAATAAATAACAACTCACACTCTCGGAAAAATATTGGTAAGTGTTTCCTAATACGTAGTTTATATAGTTTTTGTTTATTCTATAATCTATTCATTGCAATATCACAAATTACTCTGACAATAGGTTTGTAAATCAATAAACCTGTGAGATTATTCAACTTCACTTGCATTTAATTCAATTACATTTAATTTATAATGGATCTGTGGTGTTTATAGGAGTTGTAACGGCTTCAGGATGATCGGAGGCCTTTTCATCTACAACCATAAGGGCGAGGTCCTTATATCTCGCGTTTATCGCGATGATATAGGACGTAATGCGGTCGACGCTTTTCGTGTCAATGTAATTCATGCTAGACAACAAGTTCGCTCTCCTGTTACAAATATCGCACGTACAAGCTTCTTCCACATTAAGGTAAGTTGAATTTAAAATTGTAGTTGTTGTAGAAAGTTATTTGTGAAATTTTCAGAGGGCAAATATATGGTTAGCTGCAGTTACGAAGCAAAACGTGAATGCAGCCATGGTATTCGAGTTCTTGCTGAAATTCATCGAAGTAATGCAAAGTTACTTTGGAAAAATCAGCGAGGAGAACATCAAGAGCAACTTCGTGTTGATCTATGAGCTTCTGGACGAGATCCTTGACTTTGGATACCCACAAAACTCCGATACAGGTGTGCTGAAGACATTTATCACTCAGCAGGGTATTAAGTCAGCTACGAAGGAGGAACAAGCTCAGATTACTTCACAAGTCACTGGTCAAATTGGATGGAGACGGGAGGGTATCAAATATAGAAGGAATGAGTTGTTTTTGGATGTTTTGGAGCATGTAAATCTACTAATGTCTCCACAAGGTATGACTTTATAATAAATTTAATTTGATTTACTAAGGTACATTAAGCAAATTAATGTTTATATGTAAATCACAGGTCAAGTCCTCTCAGCTCACGTCGCTGGTAAAGTCGTAATGAAATCCTATCTCTCGGGAATGCCGGAATGTAAATTCGGCATTAATGACAAGATCGTAATGGAAGCAAAAGGCAAAGGTGGGCTCAGCGGCGCTGCTGAAACTGAGGCAACTCGTTCAGGCAAACCAGTCGTGGTTATCGACGATTGCCAATTCCACCAGTGCGTGAAACTCAGCAAGTTCGAGACCGAACACGCGATTAGCTTCATCCCACCGGACCAGGAATTCGAATTAATGCGATACCGCACCACCAAGGATATTTCCTTACCGTTCCGAGTGATTCCACTAGTAAGAGAAGTCGGCAGGACTAAAATGGAAGTCAAAGTTGTATTGAAAAGCAACTTTAAGCCGTCGCTACTCGGGCAGAAGATCGAAGTGAAGATTCCAACGCCGTTAAACACTTCAGGCGTGCAGTTGATTTGTCTCAAGGGGAAAGCGAAGTACAAGGCGTCGGAGAATGCGATCGTGTGGAAGATTAAGCGTTTGGCTGGGATGAAGGAGACTCAATTGTCGGCGGAGATTGAGTTGTTGGAGACTGACACAAAGAAGAAGTGGACTCGTCCGCCGATTTCCATGAACTTCGAGGTCCCGTTCGCGCCATCTGGGTTTAAGGTTAGGTATCTGAAGGTTTTCGAACCGAAGTTGAATTATTCTGATCACGATGTGATTAAATGGGTGAGGTATATTGGAAAAAGTGGATTGTATGAAACGAGGTGTTAGTTTCTTGATTATATAATTTTTATTTTCTCTTTTGAACAGTTAGAACAAAACATTCGATAGCTAAATGATGATTTATTATGCAAAACTATGTATAAAATAAGTATGTATGAAAAATGACAAATATCCACTCGTAGTATATAGATAATGCAAAAAATAGCTTCATCAAACTACTTTTTCCATTGGATGGTGTTATTGTACGAATTATTTAGGTTGTTAAGCCCACAAAACGCTGTAATATTTACCCATCCAGCTTATTATTATGAATTGCTACCAATCAGCTGTAGATGTTTACATAAATTGGTCGTAAACCCAGGGCTCTACTTCTTCAGTTCTTCTTAATTATTCCATTAAATTTTTAGGGTTTTGAGTATATCCTAAAAAATTATGCGTCCCTCCAAAACAGTTTTTAGAAGTATAGCACTGGGTAAACCCATAAAATACACTCAATACTATAAGAAACATATATAATAAATGTAAACATTTACCATATGTATAATCTTACGAATATATAGTGGATCAAATAATTAGTTTAAAACGTGGAAAATCTGTATAAAGGGTTATTAAGTCATATGCGATACAATAAATATATCAATCATTACATAGGCTGTTGAATATACATAATTGGTAGTAATTTTTCATATTTTGTGAGCTCTCAATCTGTTCGCCTGTGCATTAGTTTCCTCTGAAATTGTAAAAAAAAACCGGAAAACAATTTTCAACAAAGTTCAAGTTCCGAAAATGTCCAAATCCGTGCGCAGGAGGAATTATTTTTACACCACACTATTACTTGATAAATCAAATGCCGTAAATAGTTTTTCGGAAATTTAGAGACAGTGACGGAATTAAATTTATTGTCGATCCAGCTCGTTGTTCGATAAAGGTTTTTGAGTTTCGCAATTTCCTCTACATTTTTTTGGCATTAAAAAATTCTTTTCGGAAACGAGACAAAAATTGCATGCTTTCTCTATCTCATCTACTGCATAATTTTAACATAAGTACACATTCCTCCAATGAGGGAGATGAGAGGAAGTTTGTTCCATACAGGTTGAGTCAGAATTAGGGGTGGCAAATTTGGGTGTAAATGTTAATCCCGGCTAAAACAAACTATTTAATAAAATTAGAATGAAATCGCATATTAACAAAAATGAGCTACAACAATGCGTTGTGCTAATATGAATTAATTAATATTACAATTTCTCTTTATTCAACTAACAATAAGTTCATGTTATCAAAATAAAATTGATTGATTCATTGATTTCCTTGAAATTGAACTGATTCATTGGTTGACCCACTGCCCGTTCCGCCTTCCCGTAGGTTGTGGCGTAGGTTATTTTTGGTTTTGTTATATAGAGGAAATTTTGACATTTGTATACGATGAAGAGAGATAACTGACGTAGTTTTATTGCGATTTCTGGTGTAAAATAAAAATGTACATAAATAATCGTATAAGTTAAAGCTTAAAAACTATGCCATATCATTTAATTCTTTAATACAATTAAAATATTAATTAAAAAATGTTTATGATGACATTTGCTAACATCGAGTGGGTCTGGTTGTAAAAGTAAGAGACAGTAGTAGATATTGCGGAATAACGCATGGAAAAGCTTAAATAATCAATCCCGTGAGTGAAATTCGTGATTGCGGGATGAAAGAAGTAGCAGAGATCCCGGAAGCCGGGACTGACATCCTTAGTCAGAACTCCACCGACAAACTTTCAGAGGTTATTCGGCGATTTTTCCTGATAGTCTCCGGTGAGCCCTGAATTGACTATGTTGATTTCTGAAATTGCGCCAACTGAAAGGGATTATGGAAGCATTACTCTACCGATAACGTTTCCTCGGTTGCAGAGGGATGTTTCCTAAGTACCATAGCGTAGAGTACCAATTACACATCAACAAAGTGGAATAACTTCGGAAGGCGCTATTGGAGACCAAATGTTCCTGAAACTATTCAGAGGACATCCCTGATCGATCCTCAAAAAATTGTTGGTTGAATTCTGACTTACCCTGTTTAAATGCGAAAAGGAACTTTCGGCTTTCTATTTTCTTTCACATATGTATATACATTTTTATACAGGATGAGTCAGAATACTACCAACAAACTACCAGAAATTGATTTTTTGAGTATTTTATCGGACGGTTTGAAAATGTAACAGTAGTGCAAAATTCTGGTTTTATCACTGCCTATTTTGTCATCCCCTGCCTCCTACCACAAGTATATGGGGGGATTAAAATAGGAAATATCAAAAGTTGCGGCAGTCATTGTCTGTCTCTCTGTCATCTTAACGGCGGTCTTTAATTTTTATCACGCCCTGGGAGAAATGCGGAGGCGGAGTACCATATTTATTTATTTTTTAAATGGTTTCTAAACAGATTATGATATGAGAGTGGAAATGGGTAAGGGTAGGATTCAAAAAATCTGAAAATTTATGAAAATTAGATACACAGCGCCATTTGACTAAAATTGCCAGGTTAGACTGCTTAAAATGCACTATATAATATCTTTTAGTAAACTATATAAGAGTAATGTTACATTATACTATATTCAACTGTATAAGAGGGATAATTCAAGGGATAAATGCTGAGGAACCCATGGCGCAGGGGTGAAATCAATATTTGCACCGTTTCCTCGCTTGGGATGTTTAATTGTCGTCGGTAACTTGATTACATTTTAGCTCCGGATCAATCAAGGCGAGGATTGTTTCGGTGGACCCAGATATCGCAGCTGTTGCCGTTGTTTATTAGCTCAAATACAACACAGAATATATTATTTAGGTTAGGTTGATATTTTATTTTATTTATTGCAAACATTCGTTGAGTTGAGGTTACGTTAAGTAAACGTTTACGGTATGAGTGTATATATAAAGTCCGAAATCGAATTGGCGCGAGAAGCATAAAAAAGTTCACGAATGTAATAAAACGAATTGCGCCCAATGGCGCTGATTCGCTCGGTTTGTTTGTCCCGTCTGCCGTGTGCGCAAATGTTTGCTCGCATTTGCGTTTTTATAGCTTTATGCGCCACTTGTCTGCCAACAAAAAAATTACAATTTGCACAAATGGCTAAAAGTGAACAAATCGACTGGCGAACCTTTTACGGAAAAGAAACTCGTTAAATGATTCAAATAATTAATTTATTAAAATACTAAGTCACAAAGAACACAAATTTTATCAAGACAGAAAATATAATACCAAATTTAATTAAATTTGGTGTGCGAATTAATTAGATGACGTTTCATAATGAAAAATCGATCTATATCGAACAAAGGCGTGATGAAGACTGACAGGCTAGCGCGCGAGAGCGCGGTATTTATACAGTTTGAGAGGGAGGGGTGGACGCCGCGACACATCACCGCGTCTTGCATTAGCGCGGACGGTCACGCCCTCCACTCGACTCTGTTATTACTTGACTCAGCACACGTGTGTGACGCATCCTGCGTTCCACTCGCGTCGTGTAAATATCTATTTTCCCTGAAAATCAATTTGTTAATGAAGAAGAGTAATTTAAAGTGTGCTACGCACTTGAATTATAATGAATTCAATTGAGAATTGGTAAAATTTAAAGTATTATATAACTAAAATCGTTTGCAACGGAATGAACAGTTGACCCTGATGACTCCGATGAGCAATGTGGGAACTTAAATTGGATTGGTGAAGTTTACAGTGTCAGATTCACAGTTTTAGGTTCAGTAACTCGCATTCCTGTAATTGCAGTGGCAAGTGCGCATACTTGGCAGAGGGAGAGTCGCGAGCGGCGATAGTTATGATTGTTGTGATGATGACATCTTGTTAGATACCAATGTAACCAAGTGGAAGTTACTGCTTCAAGCAGTAGCAACTTCTCATGATGAGAATGATAATTACGTTGTTTTGCATAATGTAGTACCATTTAAATTGGGTGTCGGAATAACAAATCAATTTATGTTTATTTTTAGGTGGTAATTTATCTTTTAATTAATTTTCTTCTTATTATTTAGTGTTCTATAAGATAATTTTTCCCTTTTCTTTTATTACGTTGAATCGAGTGGTGTTGTACCACTTTGCGTGTGCTTATACTCGCATGATGAGCGTGGTTGAACGGCGTTAGGGCGCGCCTAGTGGTTGGATGGGAGAAACTATATCGGATTAAGGGAGAAGGAGGAGGAGGAGAAGGGAGTATATTGTGAAGCTTAAAACAGAGTTAGGGGATTATGTGATGTAATACCAAAGGAAGAAAAATTAATGCTTCCAAAAATTGAGAAAATTTGACTAGAAACATGTTGAAAAGGTACCGTTAATATTTGCTAGAATATAAAAAGTAGAGCTATAAAATTGAGTAACGATTCTAAACGAGTGAAAGTAATGATGATGATGGCTATAAAAACCACACATGCGTGAAATATCACACTTTATTCGTACCATAATTTCAAGTTTTATGTTCTCGGAAATTGAGAAAATCAAATTATTTTATGTAGTTTCCTACTAGGTGAATAACTTTAAGAACTAAAGACACTCCTATGCACGTAGGATAAAATTCGTTATAAACCAAGGATTCAGAATAAAACTCACAAAGGGAAGAATTGAATAGCTGTTGGAAATTTTAGTAGGTACGCTCCGCCCCTTCCATTATAACGTGTTTTGGGTTCTTTGAGGTTAAGTGCCGTAGGTACATAGGACGCTTAAACCCTTGAAAGGGTTTGTAATAAAAATTAATCTCGCATGCATTAACTTCTGCTATGGCTTTAAATTTGTATTATAGTGACATTCAAGAAGATAACACACTGAATCCTTTCACTATTATTTATTATATAAAACAGTGGTCGGCAAACTTTTTTACCCATTACATTGATTTTATGCATTTAAACGAAGGAACATATTAACTTACTATGTACTTACATAAGTTACATAATTTCGTTTGCGCATGCGCGAAAAAAAAACCAAATTGCATTTTATTTAATATTAATATTTTCAATAGTTAACGATTTTTTTTATAAAATCTGATATATAGATATAATAACCTAGTAAATTTGAAATTTAACAAATATCGTTTGCGCATGCGCGAGGAAAAAAGGATGAAAAATTTCGCTTCATTTAATTTTTTTTCTCATATGAAAACTTTAAAGAAATAATATACGTATAGCAATATTAGAAGTCAACGAATTTCATTTGCGCATGCGCGAGGATAATTTTAAATAATATTCATTTATATTTTAAAATTTAAATTGCATTTTTTTGATAACTAACAAATATCGTTCACGAAAACAGCAAAATTGCATTTGATTTATTGATTGTATTGTAAGAATTTAACGAATATCGTTTACGTTTGCGCGAAAAAGAAAGATAAAAAAATTACATTTTATTTCAAGCTAATTTCGTCTCAAATCAGAACTTTGAAGAAATAATGTATTATATATTGATATTGAAAGTTAACTAACTTCATTTGCGCAAGCGCGAGAAAAATAAAGAAAAATATTCATTATCTTTAGATTGAATCTTTGATAGTGTAAGAATTAATACAGCCATAATACCTAGTGAAATTGAAACTTAACGAATGTCGTTTGCGCATGCGCTAAAAAAACATAAAACATGAACTTCATCGTCTATTACCTCCAAAACTTGCAATTTTACCCCAATTTGGGTAATATACCCCTGTTTGCGTAATTTGGATAATTGACCCACTCATATAAAAGATATAAAACTAAGACTGTAAAAAAAATTGAGGAGAAAAATAAAGTGCGGATTCAACTATGAATAGAAATTCATCCAGGCATAATTGGCCTACTTGTTACTTGTTAGTGAAATTCGATGACGCGCGCAGGACGCAGGACGTCAGCAGGATGCTGCCTGAATTTAAATGCCATCAGCCATCTAATCCTAAACCGGGTGCATTCATGCATATATGCACCTATACCTACTGTCAATTCAATTTTATACAGTGTGTTCCAATTATGGACATTCAAATGTTATTTGCAAATTTCTGTTATATTTTTATTGAGTAGGACATGCTGATAAAATAATAAAATAAATTTGCCATATTCGTCGCACTTGCCGCCCCCAGGGTCAGTTCGCATGAATCACAGCCGTCGGGTATGGAAATGCCTTCGACTCTGGCCATCGATGCGAAAATATAATTTAGTTTAGTCAGCATCCGCTGTGTATATGCCGAATTTATGTAAAAAATGCCAAATGGTAAAAATTATTTATTACTACACCAGTAGGTATTTTGTTTTATTTAGCTTTTCAATATTTTGTAATTGATTCTGAAATATTTTCAATAATTTACATTTGATGTCATTTGATTGACGTTAATTGATGTTTTTGTAATACCCAGTATATTGTGAGCGAATGTGCACATGTCTGAATCCTTGCAACTCTCAATTTGATTAAGGCAAGTTGGAGATTTTATTTATGGCGGCGGCGGCCAGTCCACCGTCTTACGATTACCTCATTTCCGTGATTCCCCTGTCCTAATTTCTTCCTCTTTGTTCTAGTGTCCTTTGTTCGAACATGAAACAACATCTTTTCTCTTTTCTTTTATTAAGTTTAGCTCATGTTGGTTACATCACATAGAATGCACGCACGTCCGAACATTCTTCGTAGTTAAGCGTGAAAGAGCATGGGTGGTGTTTGGATGGGCAACTACTTACGTAGTTAGAGGAAAATAAAAGGAAGAAAAACTTGGAGAGAACCAAAAAAATGTATGCGAGTAAAATACTGAGATAATTGGAATTAGTTTATTAGCCTCAAGAGAAAGGGAGTCTCCTTTAAAAAAAGAGTCTGAGACAGGGAAATTACTTACCATTCACCGTTTTCATATAAAAGAAAAACTACTCCAGAGGAAATCCAATTTCAGCGGATGTGTTTCACTGAAATCCTAACACTTATTATGCAAATCTGTCATTTGACTTGACTTACTTGCGAATTAAACTTTTTTGCCGAAATTCATTTTACTTAACCTAAAATCCTTTTGAAGCCATACTGTATATTATTATGATCCTTATTATAATATCGTCATTGTCAAAATAATTCCATCTAAAATTAACTCTGTTAATTAATATCTGCGCAGCATGCAAATTCAGTTCGCATTCCGTCGGCCTCTTCTTTGTTTCACTGTTCGGCTGGTTGCTGTCATTGTGTCACTTGTCACTTGTCATTTGCATCTTTGTTTTGGTCGCTGCGGAGTTGAGGCTTGCTCTACTTATACAGCTTACAGTGTAATTAATTGGGAGTTTTCCTTAACTTCTGCTGCTCTCCTTGAATTAACTCGAATTTACTTCAATTCCTTGTATTTCACTGGAGTATTCCTACGAGTTTACATAATTTACAACATCAAGCATATTTTCCAAATATGTATTTCCTATATTATCTTATCAACCAACACCTTTTTTTATTGTTTTATTTTTCTAGTGGAAAACCTTAGACACATTGTATAATTTTTTTATTTGGTAAATAACTAGAAACTGTGTGTTTAGATTGAATTGGAAAGCAATTCAGTGTCAACTGTTGAGCGTGTCGAAATGCATTTCGGGTGTTTTTCACGGATCTGAAGTGTTGTGGAGTTTCCCGGCGATTTCCCGAGTTTCCACGCGCTTCTATCGGCTTACGTAGAATCAACAATGATGTGGGTAAATGATTCCGACACAAGACAATCGACAAGATACTCAGTGGAAGTAACATGTTATTGTAAGTACAATGACAAGAGATAACATTGTTATGAATAAATGTACGAAAACAATCTGTCAAAAAACATTGTAATACATATGAGAATTTGCATTCACAACATAAAAACATATAAATAAACTCTGAAATAATTTAATTTATAATTAATTATTATATTTTAACTTTTAATGATATTATTTAATTTGAATTCGCAGGTAAACAAAGATTTTGGTTTTAATGTAGGCAACACAAAGGACATCGATCATATTCATATTCAATTATTAATTAAATATAGTTCTATGTTCATAACTACTAATTATATCAATGAAATACAGATTTTTAGTAAATACTAATGTTATAATTATATTAGTTGAAGAGTATGTATATTTTATAAAAAGTATACGTAATAATTTGAATTTGTTTAGTGTTAATCCGATCGATCCTGATCGATCACGAACACTAGAAATGACAATCGGGGTTGTAGCGCTTCCTTTATTTCCCTCCGAAAGTTAGGGACGTTAGAATTAATTAGAATGGTCAGAATAAAATATAAAGATTGTAAATACAGTAATCATAGAACAATTTTGCCCTAAAGGAAAAGGTTTGCACCGTTTGCTATTTCTACGGGGGGAAAAGTGTGTTCGGCACGGTAGTAATAGCGGTCTAGTGTTTGTTTTCATGCACTATGAGTAAACAATCCCTGCGTACGTGACTTTTGCCTCGTTCAATTAGTGTTGATGAACAGTGTCGTGTAAAAACAAAAGTGAAAGACTACAAGTGAAGTGAAAAGTGATTTGTGTCCGACCTACGTTTTAATAACTAATCAGTAAAATCTTCTGCACTCCCCGGAAAAGAATAAGGTTAGCCAATGAGTTAGCCTAGTTAGCCTGCTAATTTTAATTAAATAGCATTGATAACTTAACTTAAATTACTCTAACTATTTATTAATGTGTTATATTCTTTTATTCTAAATGTTAATTAGTAAAGAAATAATCTGGTTTGAATTCCTTTGTAAACCAAGTTTTTATTTGTAACGTAGGCAACTGTAAATACAGGAATCAAGTTTATATTCAATTGCTTATAAATTTGTGTCCATAATTTTCCATAATAAATTATCTCAATTAAATTAATATTATAATTACAATTCATTCAATTTAAGTATAGCTGCATTATAGAAAAAGTATAAGTAATAATTTTAATTTTCCGTCTTCGGGTGTGTAAATCCGATCTAACCCGAACGATCCCGATCGCCAAAAATGACAGGCAGAGTTTCAGCCCGTCCTTTGTTTCTCTCCAAAAGTTAGATATAAAAGAAATAAAATAATTACTGAAACATTTCCAGTACATAAAATAGTTATAACCGATAATATAAAACCGTACTATTTACTCGTTCCGCATTGTGTACCAAACTTTTCTGGTCTGGCTACCCGCCTAGTGTTTGCTTTCAGTAATTGACCATGAGTAAACAAATCCGTGCGTTTTGTTCATGCATTGTGACTTTTAATTAGTCTAATTAGTGTTTATGAACAAGTGTTCATTAAAAAAGTGAAGTGAAAAACTAAAAGTGAGAAGTGATACAACCCCACGTGTAAAGTTTTTCCTTTCCATGGAAAAAATGAGTTTATTCTGTTAACTTTAATTAAATTACATTCATCACTTCACTTAATTTACTTCCCTTTACCTGACTGACTAAACAGGTATTATTAATGTGGCCAATTAAAGCTGAGTAATGTAATTTTTCCAGGTAATATTCCGCACAAATTATCTTGAGTGCCTGGAGTAAGATGGGTTGCAGCAATTCTCGCAACTGAGCGCCGTATGAGCGACGAATAGGGTGAGATGCGAAGTTTGAGCACTCGGGGGCGGTGCCAAAGCTTTGTTTGCATTTATTAATAACACCCTGCGGCATCTCGCAGAACAAAACTCCCCGAATTTCGTTAATAGTTGAGACCTGAATGCATAATAGGGAATAACATAAATTACGCGTCTCCAGGCGCCGCGATAAATTCTCATTATTACGAAATTTATTCACAACACAAATACAACACAAATACAAGGAAGGTTAACAGGTAATATATCAAGTTATGAGCAAATTAAATCACATATAATTGTTTAAATACCTGATATAGGCAACCAAACTTACTAAAACTTGTAGAAGTTTTATAAGATGTTAAAAATCTTGTGAATTTCATAAGGAAACAAGACGAAATTCATAAAATACTTCAGTGATAAACTCTAAACGTCTACGACGTCTTCCTTTGCCTGCTGTTCATGCGTAAAAATGAAATAAAAGCAGGAAAGAAAGCAAATCGAAACTAAGTTCTCAGGCTTGTGCAGATCGTTGAGATTCTGCAGCGGCGCTGGAATTTCACATCACATTCCATTCGATATATATTTTATCAACGACCACGCGCTTTTTACTATCATAAGTTAGGTTAGATTAAAATGTCACATATTTTATCTTGCCAACTTAATTATATATTTTTCTCCTAACAAGAGAAATTTCGCTTTGCAATGATAAATTGGACTTTTCGCATTGCGAGCTCTGTTTGATTTCCTGCATCCGGTGGTTCCGGCCGAGCTTTGTCCGCAGTGTCAGCGCTTCGGCATGAAAACGTCGCAGTCGTTGACATTGCCTCCACATGTAATGTTGGTTGCCGAGCGTGTCACGCCGTGCGGCTGTCGTCTGCAGTCTGCGCAAACAATGCGGAATGTAGATTGTCGAATTCCTGCCCATTCGACGCCTCGCATAGGTTTTTCATTTTATGCTCAGTTTATTGTTGCCATTCACATTTTCATTTGTGTAGTTTTTGTTTTGTGTGTTTAATGTAGGCACTACAGAAAACATTAATCGAGTAAGAATGATTTATTTCGAATTTTAGATGACAGAAAACTTTAAATTTAAAAATTTTGAAAATCTGAAAAGTGAATACATATTTAAAAATCTAAAAATTTGAAAATTTCAAGATGAGAAAATTTGAATATTTTAAAACAAGACAATTTGAAAATTTGGAATTTAAAAAATTTGAAAATCACAAGATGTTTAAATTTGAGGAATAGAAAATCTGAAAGTTTGAATATTTGGGTGTCGATAATCAGCAAATCTGAAACTTAGAAAATTTGAAAATCCGAAAATCTGAGAATTTGAAAGTGTGAAAATATTTTAAATTTCAAAAATCGAAAATTTAAAAACTTGAAATCTGAGAATCTAAAAATTTGAAAATTCGATGTTTTGAAAATCTGTATATTCACTAATTTGAAAATCATAAAAGTCGAGAATTTGAAAATTGGATAATTGGAAAATCTGAGAATTTTGAAAATCCAAAAATTTGATGATTTCAAAATCTGAAAATTTTAAAATACAAAAGTCTGATAATTTGATAATTTGACAATCTGCAAATTTGAAAATTAGAAAATCCGAGAATCTAAAAATTTGAAAATTCGATGTTTTGAAAATCTGTATATTCACTAATTTGAAAATAAGAAAAGTCGAGAATTTGAAAATTGGATAATTGGAAAATCTGAGCATTTTGATAATTTGAAAATCTGAAAATTTAAAAATACAAAAATCTAATAATTTGATAATATGACAATCTGAAAATTCGAACATCTGAAAATTTGAAAACCTGATATTTCGAGAATCTAAAAAATTGAAAATTCGAAAATTTGAAGATTCGATGTTTTGAAAATCTGAATATTCAATAATTTGAAAATCCAAGAAGTCGAGAATTTGAAAATTCGATAATTGGGAAATCTGAGAATTTTGAAAATTTGAAAATCCAAAAATATGAAAATTCGATAATTTGATGATAACTTCAAAATACGAATTTCGAAAATCCGAAAATTCATAAATCTGAAAAATCAAAAATTTGAAAACCAGAAAATTGGAGAATTTAAAAATTTAAAAATTTGATGATATGAAAATGTATATATTCCGATAATTTGAAAATCCGAAAATTTGAAAGTTCGTTAAATTGAACATCGCATATTATTTGGAAATACGAAAATCTGAAAAATCGATAGTTTGAAAATCTAATAATTATAGAATCTAAAAATGGAAAATTTGAAGATAATTCGAAAATTTGAAAACCTAAAATCTGAGAATTTTGAAAATTCGAAAATTCCATAATTTGAAAATCTAGAAATTCGGAAATTTAAAAATTTTATAATTTGTCAATCTGAATACATATTTGTTTTGAAAGAGTGAACATTTGATAATTTCGCAATCCGAACATTTCGACATTCTGGAAATTTGAAAATTCAGAAAATTTTTTAGATTTTTAGATTTGAAAATCTGAAAATCCGAAAATCTGAAAGTTTGAAAATATAAATGTGAAAACATCCAATTCAAGAATCCGCATGCTCTGTGAAATCAAAGACCAACAGCAAAGCGTACAGATTCTAAAACCGGCCATTTTCCTGTTCTTGCATAATTTAATACAATTCAAAATGGCGTCGCATTCTTTAGAACCACATTCATGTGCGTTGGGTTGCGTTGTCATATGTCATGCGTACCGCGTGATGATTTATTCGCGCAAGATAAACGTGAAATTAAATATTAATGCAACCGCAGAGGCGGCGACTGCCGCCCCTCGAAAACCACGCTTTATCCAACACCCAATTGTCTACTTTGTTTACTTTACGTGCGCGTACTGATCACGTGCTACAGGACACAAAGGATGAGGATGAATGTATTTATATATGCAAAGACACATACAGTGTGTCCACAATTTTCAGAAATTCAATGATTAAGTTAAGGTTCATAACTATGGTACTGGTTTAATCACATTTGAAGCTTTGTTACAATTGTTACACACATGAAAATTAAGAATTTCGATATTTCAATATTTCAATATACAGAGTGTTCAAAGTTACAAAGTTATAAAGTTAAAAGTGAAACATGATAAATTTGAAACTATATAATAACTATAATTTAGTACTTGGATTAGTCTAGTTATTTATAATCTATTATAACATACAGTGTGGTTAGAGACTTTTACTTTTATTTTATTTAACGTTGTGTTGATTTATGATTTTTTAATATCATAGTAAAGCGTTTGAATATTCGAGCCTAGTAAACCCTAATCTCTAATTTCGAATCCTTAATTTTTAATTACTAATTTAATTTTTATATTATAGATAGATATTAATTAAAACATTAACGATCTTAATCGATCTTAACTTTATCTAATTATAATTGGAAGTTAATAAACGAAATTTTGAAATCTAAATATTTTTCCTATTATTCCATATCTATATAAAACGGAATAAAATCGAATTCTAGTTTCATTGTCCGCCATCTTGTATTGACAGTTTCTTTTAAGTGCTCATGCGGACGATATTTTTCCAATGGCACAAATGCAGTTTGTCATTCGATCGCGCTGCGGCACATTCTCGTGCTCATCCTTTTATCATTCATCGTGTTATCGAATTATCGCAGCGCAAGCTACTCGTCACTGGTCGTATTTGCTCGCAAATTGAATTCGCGTCTAATTCGGTTATAATGCGCAGCGCTGTTGTCTAACTTCCGTTGGTTTTGCGGTTAAGTTGCGTTCAATTTCTTGTGTTTATCGAATGTTGGTTTAGTATTTTATAGTTTTCTGGGTACGGTATCGAATTGTATTGATAATATCAATGTTTCGAAACATATGCAACCAAATTCACAAAGTTATGTATAAGTTAGAAAACGTATTATTACACAATGGTATTTTTCCGAAAAAATTACGGTCGGTTAATATTACTTGAATTAAATCATTAAAAATTCTGAATTTATCATTATAAAAACTCAGTTTCTTAGTAAAAAACAATTCTGTAGTAATTAATTGGTGTTGACTTATCAATGAATTAACACCATATTGTAACATTAATTAACATAATATTTACTGGGCCAATTACACGGTGCTCCGATTACAGGATCGATTGAAACGCGATGGATGAGAAAATATGATTTAGAATCTTTGCAATTTAT
>JAODVP010108204.1:0-25604 GCA_025400035.1 Tetradonia laticeps
AGGAGTGTGAAAGTGATGAATGGGCTCCCCGGGTACCTTCGGAAAGAATGGGGGAAGAAAGAACGAGTGTGTGTGGCGAGGGGAAGGAGCGGATCGAGTGAAAGGGGAAGAAAGGAATTGATGGGTGAGGCATATATGAAATGTGCGTTGTGCGAAGAGGGGAAGGATACCTTCACTCACCTCGCTAGAGGTTGCCGGGAGCTGGACAAGGTTTGGGACGTGCGGACGCGGGACATAAGGAGATGGCTGAGAGAGGATGGGAGTGGGGTTGCAGAGCTGCTGGCGTTGGAAGAGCTGAAGGGGTGAAGGAGAGGGGAAGAAGAGTAATGTAGGTTTTTTTGTTTTTTTTGTTTTTTTTTGTTTTTTGTTTTGTTTTTATTTTGTCTTATGAGAGGGTCAATTTAAAATAGGTCATTTTTAATAGTTATGTTTATATTGTTTCTAAAAAAAATATAGCTTACCTGCACAATACTAGTTTTACCAACAGCAGGAGGTCCTAAGAATATCACTTTCACCCGATCAACGCTTTCAGGACTGAACTCCAATGGACTTTGAAGCGGATCCTGGGGTCGTAGCCCGTCGCCTCCACCACGCTTTTCCGACGCCTCGCCGTTCGCATTGTGGCGCTTCTCGAGGAAATCCAGGTCCAACTCTAAAAACCAACGACCAAAAATTGTTCCATTGTAATAATAACATTCATTTAAATAACCAAATATGTTAACTTAATATTGGATTGTATTTTCTCTCAATTTGGAGCAATCCAATATAAACAAATTATAATCGTTTCTGTGTGAAGAAGGAGGCCATTCTTCTCTTAGAATTATTTTTATCATAGAATACCTCAGCCGTCGGCTTATTGTTTATATACAAGCATGACACGATCAAGCTATATTTGTACCACAATTCGTATGACCAAAAATTCAGAAACTCGATTATCTTATCTCCAAATGAGGAAAATGCATTTATAAATATTCACGAAACACGAATTACTGATTACTTTACTGTTACCCACGTGAAAATAAATATAAAAGTAATAAATCCACACAGCTGAGTTGAATGTGATTCGTTGAAGAATTACTCTCCAATTTTTAATAAGAAAATTTTATTATTTTCAATATCAAACACAAAAGTGTTTATATCATGTACATCCTTCTAATAATCTTCGCTACTTTGATAACATCAAATCATGGTAGGATTTATATACAACTATAATTAATATTCTTACAATATTCTTTTAGGATATGGATACCATGAACACATAGTCAATGGTGAAATGGCGGAACCAGGAGAATTTCCTTCTATTGTTAGTGAATAATATTACATCTTATAACTATAACTATTTACATATTATATAAATATTTTGTATACAGGTATCTATACAAAGGTTTGACAGTCATGCATGTGCAGGAACAATCCTTGATGCAATGCATATTTTGACTGCTGCTCATTGCTTAGAAGATAAGTACGTACAACTCCACTGAAAATTAGCTAGTCTTATCTCAATGTTTTTCACAGAAATCCCGAGTCTATAAGTATTCTATATGGTACCATCGATTTAGCAGACACTACAAATCGAATTCAAGTTTTTGCGATAAAATATCATGAACTGTATAGTCACGACCATTTATTACATGATATAGCTATATTGACAGTACAGTATACTTAATTTAGTGATTTTTCATTAGTGAATTTCATTGACTTATTTGAATTCCTGTCGGCATAGTTGCAACAGCCAATACCACCTGATGCTGACGTAGAACCTACCAATCTGCCTAAATATCAAGCTGCAACTCCCGAAAATTGTCCTGCAGTCGTGCTTGGTTGGAGTAATATGGAAGTATTATTATCCAATAACTATCCATGACATCAATTAATCGTTTGCTTCAATTAGTTACAAGCTGACTACGGAGATCTTACATCACGTGTCTTGCTAAAGGCAAATCAGACAATTTACGAGGACAAGGATTGTAATTTCCAATATGACACCGGTACTGATGTACTAGTTACGACTTCTTTGCAACAGATCTGTGCTGGGATGAAGGGAGTTGGTATGGGAAGTTGTCAAGTGAGTATAGGATGATATGACATTACACCAAATAATCTTATTATGTATGTAGGGCGATACTGGTGCTCCTCTTATTGTGCACGGAATACAAGTTGGAATTGTTTCCTGGGGAATAACATGCACTTACCATCCTGGAGTATATACTAAAGTTTCGACGTATGTGAAGTGGATTCAGGATTTCATCGTAGCATCACGAAATATGCGTGTGCTTCAAAAGCTTTTATTTGATAATTGATTTAGGTATTTCTGTCAATGTTATTTAAAATTAAGTCTTGTATGGCTAGACTATATATTTAAATAATAAATGTAGTTCCCACCAAACTGGGTTGTGGTTTTTAAAAATGCGTGACATATTATTGCTATGTTTGTATTACAATGCACAATGTACATGTTTGCATAAAAGAATATGTTAACTCACATTACACAATTTTTCATTATGTGTTTATGGTTCTTCTAAATTTGGAAGTCTCCATTATCAACCTCTGCTTATAATAATTTATGATTTCCTGTTACTGACGCGTACATAATTTGATATCAAAATGCTCAAAATCGGTCTCTACGTTCGATTTCTGAACTACCCTGTATTAGTAATTGATTTATATATATTTATAAAAAAGCTAAATAGGTAAAACTCAATTCTTGTTTATATATTTATATTCTCTCTAAATTTGGAAATCTCCAATTTATGTTCACACTGATTACTGATTATTTTCTTCCTAGTGATGTATATATAACTGGAACGAATTTACTTCAACAGAGTTGAAGGGGATCATGGAAAATACTACGATGTACATTCTACTCATAACATTAATATCCCTTATAAGAATCAGTCATAGTATTTCCGTTGGGAAACCGGCAAAACCAGGGCAATTCCCTGCAGTTGTTAGTTATTGTTGTAGTTATATTATCTGTGCAGGTGTGAATGCAAATATTTGAATTTCAGGTAGCGATTCTAGAGAACGAACACCAATTTTGTGCGGGGACTATTATTAGCGATCGACATATTTTGTCAGCTGCAAATTGTTTTATTAATAGGTAAGTCCTCTTTCATTTCTAATTTGTAAGTATCAATATTATATATATATTATTAGGTATATCAAAGACTTGAGTGTTGTATTGGGTACCATTGATGCACAAAACACCACATCTGAAATTCCAGTATATGATGTAAGGATACATGAGGACTATATTCCCCATGGTTCCATTGCTGACATCGCTATTTTAACTGTAAGATTTGATGAATTAGCAATACATATAATATTTTATTTGTGATTTTCATTGCAAAAGGTAAGCGAGCAAATCATATTCGGAACTGATGTAAGACGCATTCGATTTCCAGAGGCAGGAGCACCAACTCCTACAAATGCTGTCGGGGTCGTGGCTGGTTGGAGTCGTGCGAAAGTATTCTGCTTAAAATATTTGATATATTTAACTAATATAATCAATTTCTATTTGTGCAGTTCTACAGAGATGACACAGATAAGGATCGCTATTTGCACAAAATCGAGATGAAAATTCTCCCTGACATGTTATGCAATCTCGCATACAAATTTGATTCTCATCGTACAACCAACAGTGCGCTTCATTTATGTGCGGTGGCTGTAGGACGCAAGGGCGACACTGACTACATAGTAAGACTACATTCAATTATTTTATGCTCTTTGAGCAATTTAAGGATTACGAATTTTGAATGGACAGGGTGATTCTGGCAGTCCACTCTTCGTAGATGGCGTTCAAGTTGGAATCGTGTCTTGGGGCAGACTATCTTGTGTGCAAAAATTTAATCCTGAGGTGTATACGAAGCTTTCTTCATATATGAGTTGGATTATGAGTTTCCTCCGTAATTTCAATCAAAAAATAATCCAAAACAGATATAGTCTACTACCAATGTACGAAGATATCTAGTCCAATGCAAAGTTAATATAATTTGTTTATCTAGGTCACGCATAAATTATCTGAATGTAGTCAATAATACGTTTGATTGTACTCTCTTAATATGGTGCACACCCACGCACTCGTGAAAAAGTTGATTGGTGAAATGTAAAATAAAAATATTTATGCATTGCAGTTCAAGCAATTGATTGAAATGCATATTCGATATCAATTTAAATTGTTTATTTCCGTAATAATCTCTGTTCTCTTAACACCTACTCATGGTGAAATAATTTAATTATAAATATATCAATGATTACAATTTAATTTTTTATAGGTAGTGATAGTATGGAAATAGCTTTTTATATTATAAAGGGAGCTCATACATACCTAGGAGAATTTCCTTCATTTGTTAGTGATCAATTGTTCGCCAATTCATACTTAATTCAATTTTTGGATTTTATAGGTATCGGTGCAAGTAGATTATATGCACAATTGTGGAGGTACTATTATTGATGATACACATATTTTGACTGCTGCTCATTGTGTCTTAAATTTGTGAGTACTAATTAATATTTACATATTTTTTTATATATAGATATATACTTAAGGCTTCACCTATTGATAAAGAAACATAACTCAAAATTATTCCCCGCCAAAAATCATCTAGATCTCCAAAATTCATAAACCTAATGTGCCTTTACGACCAATTGTTAGTTCCTTTGATTCGCCCCTGCAACGATTAGCAGAATACTTAGACCGTCAAATTCAACTAATTGCACAATCTGCCATATCATATGTTAAAAACAGTCATCATTTCGTAGAAATCATTAAGCCACACAAATTAAATCCCTCAGATATTCGTGTTAGTTTTGATGTGGTTTCCATTTTTATAAAAAATCCTATTTCGGACACGTTCCAAATTTTGAGTTTCAGTCAGTATATCCCATAACACATTGTTATATTAATAGAACATTGCACGTCGAACACTTATTTTACTTTCGACGACCAAAAATACAAAAAAAGGAAGGAGCACCTATGGGTTCGCCCTTATCTTCTGCCTTAGCCAACATTGTCATGGATAATTTCGAAACCAAAGCACTCCAGAGTGCATCAAAAACACCAAAATTATGGCTTAGATACGTAGACGATACTTTTGTCATTTGACAACACGGCAAAAGTAATTTCGACCTATTTTTGAAATTTTCATATTCACAAAATCTCCAAATCCAATTCACCATGACGATCGAATAGAACAACCAAATTCCTTTCCTTGATGTCTTAGTAAAACGAAAACCTGACGCTAATATTGTTCACACAGTATTTCGTAAGGTAACCCACACAAACCGATATATCCACGCAACTTCCCATCATCACCTACGACAGCTAAATTCAATTGTAAAGACTTTAGCTCACCGCTCCCACACTCTCTCCTACTCCGAACATTTAGATTCTGAAATCAGTCACCTGAAAGTTGCTTTACAACAAAACGGTTTTTCAAAATTTCAAATCAATACAAACATTCAATTTAGCAAGAAATATCAAAATTCAGAACCAGAAAGCCGTTCTCCCGTACGTCAAAGGCACAACCGATAAATTTTACAAAGTTCTCAAAAAACACAATATAAAGACAGCATTTAAAACATTTAGCAAAATATCCTCTATCCGAAATAAGTCCACCACCTTATCCATCGGCCACACATTGATTTTCACAATTGCAAATTAATCGCAACCGAAAATTACCAGAAGACAAGAACAATCCGTGAATGCTTAGAAATAGAAAAACGACCACATATATATCTAACTATATGTATAACTAATTTTTGATCAAGCGAATCCCATAATTTGAGTATTCTCTATGGCATCGTTGATCTAGAGGACACCCGCAGTCGTATCCACGTAAAAGAAAACTATGTGCATTCCCAGTACACTCCCAACGAGAAATTTTTCGACATTGCTATATTAACTGTAAGATTTTACCAAAGTATTAATTTCTCTATATGTAAATATTCGTAATAATTGATTTTCTAAATATGGGAAGCTTGAATCGCCTATACAATTCAGTGATACAGTCCAACCAGCAATTCTGCCGAAATCTGAAGAAAGCACTCCTGGTGGTACGATGGCGACTGTTATAGGCTGGGGTCACACGAGAGTATGATAAACAATTATGTATTTGTTGTATTTAATTTTTTTCGATCACACCTTCAGGATGGAGGAAACGTGCCGCGTTTTTTACAGAAAGTTCATGTTAAAGTTTATGACGGCGAAGTATGTGAGGAGGCCTACGCCGATTACAGGATAAAGACAAACAGTAATATTCAAATGTGTGCTGGGATTGAAGAAGGAGGCGAAGGAACTTGCAGGGTACGTCATAAAACCAATATTACATTTTTCGATATTATTATATCAATAGTATTTTATCATGTTGATATATTGATAATTGTGATAATATACAGGGCGATTCGGGTGGTCCCCTCTACGTTAAAGGGGAGCAAGTTGGAGTTGTGTCCTGGGCTAAAAAACCTTGCACACAGCCAGGTTATCCTACTGTATATACCAAACTTTCCATGTACGTGGATTGGATCAAGAATTATATCGAAAATGGGGAAGATTATGTGGTATACGAGGACCACATAACTTGTCATTTTCTTCCTGGTTGGTTCCAACCTTTCTTTATCAGCTGTGGTTGGGAGAAGGTTCCAGTAATAAAAACGGGATAAATACATATTGATGGTGGATGCGCCGGGCATAGTATAAAATAACATTTTTCATTAGATTCAATTAAATTGTATATTTGTCAATAAAATTAATATGATTTCTTTCTGGAATACAAAAAACTTGAATTAAATAAATCTTTTCAGTATTATAAGTAAGATTTTTTTATTCTTTCTTAAAAATTTTATGTTTCGTATATTTCAGATGTAATCCATTATAATCCATTATTAATTAATGCCCATATTGGAAATTCACATTCAGAAAAATACACAGAGTTCTTATTATTAATAATGTTGGTTCAAAACATAATTGGATTTTCTGCATTTGGCAAGACTGTAAACACAAAAAGATTTTACAGATTCGTCTATGGATATAAAAAGGAACAGACTGTCGCTTACAGAATGCAATACGTGGTCAAAAATACTATGTATATTCTACTAATAATATTCGCGGGTTCTATAAAAACAAATTGTGGTAAAATTCTATATATTGATAAATATAAACAATATATCAAAATTTTGTAGGCATGCTTTGTAATTTAGGTATTGACAATGGGACTCGAGTGTCCCTAGGAGAATTTCCATCTATTGTAAGTAAAATTGACAATTGTCTTATGGCTTAACACTGAAAAGATTAGATTACAGGTATCCCTACAAGAGAATTGTAGACATTTTTGTGCAGGGACTATCATTACTGCGATGCATATTTTAACCGCTGCACATTGTGTCGTAGATCGGTAAATATATTGTAATATTATATGCTTCTATTTTTAAAATATGTTTGTTATTAGTGCTATTCCGAAACTAGGTGTTCAATATGGTATAAATGACTTATGCGAAACAAAGAATCGAATGAAAGTATTTGATATTAAGATACATGATGGCTATAGAACCGATGATGATGTAGCCTTTCATGACATAGCTATTTTAACTGTAAGACTTTTATTTCACAAATGTAAGTACTAAATCATTAACCTCAATAACTTGTTTTTGTTAGCTTAAAAAGCCGATAGAGTACAGTTTTTATGTACAACCGATCCGTCTACCATACGACACAATAACTCCTGCGTATGTTGCCGCGGATATTGTTGGTTGGGGATTTCCACATGTAATATTGTCAAGGAAATATGTTCCAGACTATTTATTGAATCGCTTTTACAATTTTAGACTAGATATAGCAAGGAAAAATATCTGCGGAGAGTTGATGTTATGGCATTAACCGAAGAACATTGTGAGCAGGAATATGCAGATTACGATATTGAAATAAATACTGCGAATCAGTTCTGTGTTTTGGTTAATAGTGTTCTGCCATTTCTAGGAAGCTGCTATGTAGGTTGCACATCTACCTTAATTAAGGATCTTATATGTTAATATTTTGTTGTGTGCAGGCTGATCCAGGTGGTCCGATGTTTATAAGCAAGGCACAATATGGAGTGGTTTCATGGATTAAAGATAACTGCACATGTATCGATCATCCTTGTTTATACACCAAAGTTGCGAGTTATGCTGATTGGATTCGTCGATATATAGCAAGTCAAGAACTTTAGCATATTATTTGTTAAAACGGAATACGTACTATTAACAAGAACTAATTTTTAATGTGTTGTTATGGTATATATAATATATAGAGATAATTATAATTTAATTTCCATATTTGCCCCTTATTTTACTTTCTTATCCATGATTACGTTGTGGTGGATGCGCCGGGCATTAGTAAGTAATAAGCCAGGAAACATTCAAATCTCTGCTATTTAGTTTTTTTTAGTTTACTATGACTGCAACACAACATATCAAATGCTGGTAAGTATATTGCAATGTTATCATCAACATTATCAACTATATAGAATTTATTATCAATTGTTTTACTTTGCCATTGTTAATACATTCGATATTCTGGGCGTATAACTACTAAATTTTTATTATTTGTATTAATTTAATGTTGGACTGGATCAATGTAGTTGCAACAAACTGAGATAACAAATAATATATTTCAGATAATCTACTTTATGTCAGGTCAATCTTCACCCAATATTTTCTGGAATTTGTTCGCACGTAAACTCAATTTTCAGCATTGTTATATCTAGAAAATCATATTTTCCGCACATGTCTGGAGTGGTAAATTTCAAGAATGTTATAAAGTTCCTCAACTGAATAATTCAACATATTGCTAGTGATTTCTTTTAGAACATGACCTGAATTGCACCTGTATTGCATAAATACAGTCGATATTTTTGGAATAAATTTTAGAATTTAGTTAGATAATAATTAAATTGAGAGAACATTAAAATATGTGGTGGTGGAGGAGCCGGGCACCATACAAATTATTTGCAAGAAGTGTTTACAACTGAGGTTATTTATTAAATAACTGGAGAAGAATTCTGTGTGAAGGTTGGAGAAAATCTGTCCTAGACTTTATTGTTTTATGTTATTTATTATGACTACACATTATATGAAATTGCGATAAGTATATTTCAATGTTATCGTCAATTTTATCATGAGTACAGAAATATCTATTGATTTATGTTCCTACGATTGTTACTACAATCGGTTTTCTGGACAATTTGAGTGTATAAAAGTTAATTACAAATGTAATAAACTCGTAAATATAAACAATAGGTTGCTAAATTCTATATAGATATAAAATCTAGTTAACTGAAAAACAGTTCAATTCATCATTGATTGAAGTACCTATTTCAAAGTTAGCATGTATATTTTACTCATAATAATCATGGACCTTATAACACCAAATGATGGTAGTACTAATGTAAATTACTTTCATAAATACATAACTTGATATTATTTAGGATCGGAATGTAAGCCTTGGATTGGAAAGGAAAACCTGGCACGCCTAGGAGAATTTCCATCAATTGTAAATATGATTTATACTATAGAGGCGAATAGCCTCAAATTAATAATGAGCAGGTTATAGATATCACTTCAAGTACACTCATGTAATTCTGAAAAATCATGCACAATGAGTCATATATGCAGTGGAACTATTATTGATGAAATGCATATTTTAACTGCTGCACATTGTGTAGAAATCTAGTGAGTATGTTATAATAATATCAGAACAATATTATTAATATAGAAATTTATTTCTCTTATTTTCCGTGACTATTGATAGCAAAGCCAAGGAGCTCGTTGTACAATATGGTGTCGTTGATGTACCAGAATCAAGTAATCAAATACAAGTGTCTACTAAATTGAAACACAGCGGCTATAATATGCTTCATTCATTCAACGATATAGCTATATTAACTGTAAGAATTGTATTTTAGGAATAGTAAGGAAATTTAGTAATTTAATTAGTAATTTCTCCATTTTGTGACCTAGCTTGAAGAGCCAATACCTTTCAGTAATGATGTGCAACCTGTACGTCTACCACAAAATAGGGATCCTGCTCCTGAAGATTCTCCATCTATTATAGTTGGTTGGGATCTTACAAAAGTATGTCTAAATAATGTCACCTACATTTCGTTTCTATATCCTCGTTTGTGTTTTAAGAGTGAAGAGTATACTCCTGGTTTACTTAAGGCTGATATGAGAATATTTTCTTACGAGAAATGTAAGGAGGCCCACCTGGAGGTGTATCGTTACATGCAATTATGTGTTGATATGGAAGGTGGAGAAGGAGGTAAATGTGGAGTAAGTCTTAGTTCCTATTTATTCCGAGGTATATTAGACTTAAGATTAAAAAACATTATATCAACGTGTGCAGGGTGATTCTGGTGGTCCACTATATGTAAATGGGATTCAAATGGGGATAGTCTCCTGGTCGGGGAAACCATTTCCAACCGAAGGAAATCCGGCTGTGTTTACCGCGGTTTCGATGTACATTAAATGGATTGAGGATTATATCGCATCTCATTGATAAAGGAGAAGGGAATATGCAATATTTACATAATAAGTGCTTTTTTTAATCAGATTTAATTTAATCAACATTAAGAAGATAGATTTACTAGTAGTACTTTTCAATTATATTTTTATTTCGTTTTTAATGCCTTTATCATTAACCACATTTCTAAATAACCTAAGAAATGTCATAGTGGATGCGCGGGGCACTCGTATATAATACATCAATTTAATAGAAAATCACAAAATCATCATAACATTAAGTAACATTCTATTATAGAATAGTCCATTTACCATTGTGGCTACGCTAGATATTCTGTGCTATTGGAAGGAACAATGTTTCATTGTATTTTCTGAATTGTAATAAAACGGAAAAATTTAGTACGCATGGAGTTCAATTCATCGTAACTTGAAGGAGATTTTAATAGACCATTGTAGTAGATCCTTCTGGCGTGTTCTTAATTTTACGCCAATATTAAAGACGGTCTATCTTGTATTTATTGAAATTCTATAGAATATTTGAGTATCAACAAATGGAGAATTTAATAATATTTGCTGAATATGGTAAAGTCGTACAAATAACACTGATATTAAAATGTACTGTATAAATATAGTAGCGAACTATTTATCAGCGTACAGAATAAAAAGTAAAGTTATGTTTATTTTACTCATAATATTTGCGCGCTTTATAACACCAAATAATGGTAGCAATCCCTTCATATGTAAATTTATATATATTATTTGAACGTTATATAATATTTTGTAGGCTTCAATTATGAACCTATGATTGTAAACGGCACGCGTACAAGTACACGTGAATTCCCATCCATTGTAAGTACAATTATTAATTCTCGTATGACTTTAGCGACCAAAATTGCAGGTATCACTACATCGTTATTCTCGGCATTTTTGTGCGGGCACTATTATTAATGCAATGCATATTTTGACGGCAGCACATTGCTTAAAAAAGTGTAAGTGCATTGTAATTTTATTATCATTGTTATGAGCAGGATAGAAACGTTTAGAGTTTTATTTTATTATTGTTAGCTCACCGAAGAACGTGACAGTGCTTTATGGCAACGATGATATAAGCAAAGAAATGCACGAAATCAAAGTATCTGGTGCAAAGGTGCATGAGTTATATAGAGATGAAGGTTTTCATGACATCGCTATTTTAACTGTAAGATCTTGAAATTTAGTGATGTTACTCACTCACCTAATGAACTTGCTATTACTATTTTTCATTTAGCTTGAAGAGTCAATAGTATTCACTGAGTATATAAAACCTGTGATTCTACCTGCGTTTCGAGCTCCAACTCCTGAAAATTGTCCGGCTGTGGTGGTTGGTTGGGGTCGCCTCTATGTAATATTGCTAGACATGTCTATTGCAAATAATTTATGTATATTTCTTTGCGTACTATAGACGGATGGTCCAATGCCAAGGCATCTGCAGAAGATCGACGTGAACATGTTTGATGACGACGCATGTGAACGAGCGTATGAGGATTTCGGGCGCAAAACAAATAGTGAAATACAGGTGTGTGCTGCTGTTGATGGTTGAATAAATTTTGAATGTTTGTATAGTGTATATAGATATTTTAATATTTTAATGCGTGCAGGGTGATTCAGGTGGCCCACTTTATGTAAACGGGACGCAAGTTGGAGTGGTGGCCTGGGGATGCCCACCTTGTGCAAATCCAGATTATCCAAATGTATTTACCAAAGTCTCCATGTACATTAATTGGATTCAGGAGTACATAGAAACACAAGAAGCGTTAAAGTCTCATTTGTTGAGACCTTTCCTATTCGAATAAAGTCAATGAATTCTTTCATTTAGATAATTTTGCGAATAAAACTTGCTGGATCCACTGAACCTTTACATGCTACGTCAATGCAATAATCACAATTTTAAATTCCATGGAGGATTGAAGTTATGACGTTTTAAAATAAACATTTAAATAAACCATTGTTTTAGATGCTCCATGTCTGCTTTTAATTTCACGCCAGTATGGACAACATTGTCTATTTTGTAAATATTAAAATTATATGAAATATATGAGCATTACCAAAGGAAGCATTTAATAAACTCTGTTATATATAATAATAATATAGCTCTGTAGTTTTGGATTAATGATATACTTATCGTAGTAGTTATCTAATCCAATTTTTTTTTCTGTTATATATGGTAAAGCCGTACTAAAATACAGATATAAATACATATGTATTATTATATAAACATAGACTTATTTATCAGAGCACTGACTATAATTCATGATGACTTGAACTACTTCATCTGAACATATTTTTGTACTTTACAACATTAAATGAATCTAGTCATCATTTAAATCAGGAAAGGGGAAAAATACGAGATTGTTGTTGTTTTAAGAAGCTGTAGCTGCGCTACTCTGCAATCTGCAGAGCTAACTTTTATCACAATTTAATCTAATCTAAAATGATTCAAAAATGAATACTTTAAGAGATATAATTTAGCAATCATAGAAATTTTAAAAAAATGCAATTTTTCGACTGTCATAATTTTAGCACATCCCTCTTTTAGCTGCAATCCTTGATATACAGACATATTACTGATTCTACAAATGTCTTAAATTTTCAGAAGTATGCGTTCATACTTTCTAAAAATGCATCTTGTTTTATTTCCTAATTAAATACAATAATATGTCGTGGAGGATGCGCCGGGCATTATTAAGTAATACACAAGAATGAATCCTAGTTCGTCAATTGTAACCTCAAGAAAGGAACCAATTTTTCAGTTTTTCTTTGTTTAATGGGTACAAAACAAATTAGTAAACACAAACTAATTCCTGTATAATTTTAAAAATTATATATGGCCGAGTACAATTCATTGTTGATTCAAGTTATGGATAGTTTTAATAAACCATTGTGTATATCCTCTATCTTTAATTTCAAGCTAATATTCACAACATTAAGGTCTACATTGTAAACTCCAAAATAATAAAAAAGATTACAGCATTAACAAACGAAGGAGTTAATAATATTTACTAAATATGGTAGAATATGTATACAACTATAAATATATAATTATTTATCAGCGCTCACACTACAATTCATGTTGAATTCAACTACTTTTTGCAAAGAAAAGTCATGTATACTTTATTCTTAATAATATTTATAACAATAAATAATGGTAATAATTATTTAGAATATTAGTTTTACATTTACAAATTTTAATATACGGTTATATAACATTTTCTAGGCTTATGTTTTGAAAATGTAATTATAAATGGGACACGTGCATATATAGAAGAATTTCCTTCTATTGTGAGTGCAATTTGTAGTTGTCGTATGTTTATAAATACAAAGGATTATATTGCAGGTATCACTCCAAGGAGGTACTATGAACTTTTGTAGAGGTACCATTATTGATGAAATGCATATTTTGACTGCTGCCCATTGTATCGATGGCGAGTAAGTACATTGCAGTTTTATGATCAGTTTTATCGTCAGGATAGAAAGAAACTTTTATTGTTTGAGTTCATAATTCTTAGAGTACTGGAAAAACTGAACATTGTTTATGGCACCGATGATGAAGGGGATAAAACGAATCAAGTCAAAGTATTTGCTGGAAAGATGCATGAGTCGTATGGTAAAGGTTTACACGACATCGGTATTTTAACAGTAAGATTTATAATATTTTTAATTTCGTAATGTAAGTCAGTCACTTAATCAACTTGTTCTGCTATTTTTCATTCAGCTTCAAGAGCCAATAACATTTAGTGAGCGTGTACAACCCGTGCGCCTACCAGAGTATAAAGACCCAACTCCTGCAAATTGTCTGGTGATGGCGGTTGGTTGGGGTTATGAAAATGTAATATTGTGAGAAAAATCTATTGAAAGTAATTTATGTATGTTCCTTTCCGTATTACAGATGAATGGTCCATAAATATCTACAAAAGGTCGCAGTTAATGTGTTTGATGACGACGCATGTGAATGGGCGTATGCCCGTTACAGGTTGAAAACAAACAGTCGCTTTCATATATGTACTGGGGTTAAAGGTGGAGGAAAAGGCACTTGTTATGTGAGTAGTATGGTTAAATTTTTCACTTTTGGACACTTTCCGCGGATATATTAATATTATCATGTATGCAGGGTGATTCGGGTGGTCCACTTTATTTGAATGGGATGCAAGTAGGAGTGACTTCATGGAGTTTCCAGCTATATTAAATGGATTCAGGAGTATATAGCAACTCAGGAGCAGTTGGCATTTGCAGTCATGAGATATAATCCTTGTAAATAAACCCAATATTTACTAGAGGTGTTTTATGCGGCCGAGACATCACTACGCACTGAGAGAATTTATTAGTTTTAGCAAATTATCATGATTTAAAAATTTAAGCATTTATAAATTGTCTTCTAGCGAATACGCTGCAACATGATTTCAGTACCACACTATGGTGGATGCGCGGGGCATTATCATATAATATACCAATTGAAAGTATAATCTCTGATTCTCGTTCTTATAACATAAATTTCATATTTTCCATATATTCGAGTATATATGGCAAAACATGCTTATTTTACTCCTAATATTTGCGCATTTTATAACGACAAATAATGGTAGTAATCTCTTCATATATACATTTATACATATTATTTCAACGTACTATAATAATTTGTAGGCTTCAATTGTGAACCTGGGATTGTAAATGGCACGCGTGCATTTATACATGAATTTCCTTCTATTGTATTGTTTTTCCATTGTAAGTATAATTTTTAAGTCTCGTATGGGTTCAACCACCAAAGATTAAATTGCAGGTATCACTACAACGGTATTCTAGTCATTCTTGTGGGGGTACTATTATTAATGAAATGCATATTTTAGCGGCAGCACATTGCTTAAGAGGAGTGTAAGTGTAATGCAATTTTATTATCATCGTTATAAGCAGAATAGAAACGTTTAGAGTTTTATTATATTATTGTTAGCTCACTGAAATACTTGACAGTGCTGCATAGAGGTGAAGGTTTGCACTACCTCGCTATTTTAACTGTAAGATCTTGAAATAAGTAATGTTATTCACTCACTTAATTAACTTGCTATTACCATTTTCATTTAGCTTCGAGAGCCAATAGCATTCAGTGATTATAAAAACCCGTGATTCTACCTGCGTTTGGGGCTCCAACTTATGAAAATTGTCCGGCTGTGGTGGCTGGTTGGGGTCGCCTATATGTAATATTGCTAGACATGTCTATTGCAAAGAATTTATGCATACTTCTTTGCATACTATAGATGGACGGTCCGTCACCAAGTTATTTGCAGAAGATCGGCCTGAACGTGTTTGATGACGACGCATGTGAACGGGCGTATGAAGATTTCGTGCGGAAAACAAATAGTGAAATTCACATGTGCGCTGGTGTTGATAGTGGAGGCGTTTGCTACGTGAGTGTTTTTAATGAATTTTGAATGTTTGCATATTGTATATAGATATTTTAATGCGTGCAGGGTGATTCAGGAGGCCCACTCTATTTAGATGGGATCCAAGTTGGTGTGGTGGCCTGGGCCAAACCACCTTGTGCAGGTCCAGATTATCCATGTGTATTTACCAAACCCTCCATGTATATTAATTGGATTGAGGAGTACATAAAAAATCAAGAAGCGTTAAAGTCTTATTTGTTGAGACTTTTCCTATTCGAATACAGTGAATGAATTCTTTCATTTAGATAATTTTGCAAATAAAACTTGCTGGATCCACTCAACCTTCACCTAATGATACATCTGCCACATCAATGCAATAATCACAATTTTTCAACGTTGTTATTTCGAGATACTACATTTTGAAAACTTCCATGTCACAGAAATGGCCAAATGAATAATTTAAACCATCTCCGTCAATATCGCAACGAAAAGGAAAACGTTTGGAGTTTATTTTTTACCAATTATGCCTATACCATTGTCCTTGAAAAATTGTTATCATCAGCTTGATAGCCAATCTAGTGAAACCCTAGATATAAACAATATTAGTATATAATTGTAAAATTTAAGGATTTAGTATGGACGTCGTGTATTCCATGGAGGATTGAAGTTATGACATTTTAATATACACATTTAAATAAACCATTGCTTTAGATGCTCCATATCTGCTTTTAATTTCACGCCAGTATGCACAACATTGTCTATTTTGTAAATATTAAAATTATATGAAATATATGTGCATTACCAAAGGAAGTATTTAATAAACTTTCTTATATAAAAGTAAAGTCGTATCAAAATACAGATATAAATACATATGTATTATTATATAAACATGGACTTATTTATCAGCGAACTGACTATAATTCATGATGACTTGAACTACTTTTTCTGAACATATTTTCGTACTTTATTAGCTAGTCATCATTTAAAATAGTAGTTGAGAAAATATAAACCAGGAAGGGGAAAAAATACGAGATTATTGTTTTTTAAGAAGCTGTATCTGCACTACTCTGCAATCTGCAGAGCTAACTTCTGTCACAGCTTAATCTAATTTAAAACTGTCGAAAAATGAATACTTTAGGAGATATATCTTAACAAACGAAGAAATTTCCAAAAGTTTGCGATTTTTCGACAGCCATTATTTTAGCTCCTCCCATTTGTAGCTGCAATCTTTGATATAGAGGTATTTGCTTATCAATATAATACAATGTTGTACTAGAAGTATTAGGGGAGATTATAATTTAGTCTCTAACAATGCACCTTATTTTACTTCCTAATGAAATACAGTTTTTCTTTGTTAAATATGTACAGAACAATACTAGTAAATATAAAAAATTTGATACTGATTCCTGTATAATTATAAAACTTATATATAGCCGAGTAAAATTCATCGTGTATTCAAGTTATGGACAGTTTTAATAAACCATTGTGTTTATCTTCCGGGTCTATCTTTAATTTTAAGTCAATATTCACAATATTAAGGTCTACATTGTAAACTCCAAAAAAATAAACAAGATTTGAGAATTAACAAACGGAGGAATTAATAATATTTACTAAATATGGTAGATTTCTACAAAAAACGCTGATATAGGTAGGTATATAAATACGAATATATAATTATTTATCAGCGCTCTGTCTACAATTCATGGTGAATTCAACAATTTTTGCAAAGAAAAATCATGTATATTTTACTCATAATAATATTTACAACAATAAATAATGGTAATAATCATTTAAAATACTAGATTTATAAATGCAAATTTTAATGTACCGTTTCCTAACATTTTCTAGGCTTATGTTTTGAACATTTTGAACATGGGACACAAGCATATATAGAAGAATTTCCTTCCATTGTAAGTGTGATTTATACAAGGCGTATGTTTATAAATTATAGGATGATATTGCAGGTTTCGCTTCAAGCATTAGCTATACATTTATGTGCAGGCACCATTATAGATTCATTGCATATTTTAACTGCTGCCCATTGTATCGATGGCATGTAAGTACATTGCACCTTTTTTCCTCAATTTTATCGACAGGATAGCAATAAACTTTCATTGTTTGACTTCATTATTGTTAGACGACTGCACTATCTGAGTGTCGTTTATGGCACCGATGATGCACAGGAAAGCACGAATCAAGTCAAAGTATCTGCTGTAAAGGTGCATGAGTTGTATAGAGATGAAGGTTCGCACGACATCAGCATTTTAACTGTAAGATTTGTAATATTTTTAATTGCGCAATGTAACTCACCGTCTTAATCGACTTGCGTTTGCTATTTTTCCTTTAGCTTCAAGAGCCAATAGCATTTAGTGAGCGTGTACAACCCGTGTGCCTACCAGAGTATGAGGTCGCAACCCCTGCAAATAATGTGGCGGAGGTGGTTGGTTGGGGTTATGTAAATGTAATATTGTGAGAAAAGTCTATTGAAAATAATTTATGTATGTTCCTTACCGTATTACAGGAAGATATTCCGACATCTAGATATCTACAAAAGGTCGCAATTAATGTGCTTAATGACGACGCATGTGAATTGGCGTATTTAGATTATAAGTGGAAAACAAACAGTCAGTTTCATTTATGTGCTGGGGCTGAAGGTGGAGGAAAAGGCGTTTGTTTTGTGAGTGTTATGGTGAAATTTTTCACCTTTGAACATTTTCCGCGGATATATTAAAATTGTCATGTGTGCAGGATGATTCTGGTGGGCCACTGTATTTGAATGGGATGCAAGTTGGAGTGGTTTCCTGGAGCAGAATGCCTTGTGCAAGTGCAGGTATTCCAGCTGTATTTACAAAAGTTTCTAGCTATATCAAATGGATTCAGGAGTATATAGCAACTCAAGAGCAGTTGGCATTTGCAGTCATGAGATATAATCTGTTGTAAATAAACCTAATATTTTCTAGAGGTATTTTATGCGATCGAGAGATTACTGCGCACTAAAAGAATTAATGGGTTTTTAGCAAATTTGCATGATTTTAAAATTTAAACATTTATAAATTATCTGTTAGCGAACAGCCTGTCAGATAAATACATATGTACTATTATATAAATAAAGAGTTATTTACCAGTACACAGACTATAATTTATGGTTCGTATCCAAGTACGTACATATACTGTCGTCCTAAGTCTGTACAATGGTACATTGGGTCGAGGAAACACTGACCTGCAAAGAATTTGCGGTTAGTGCATTTCTTGATATCGAAGGAGTTTTCGACAGGACTTCCTTCAAAGCTATGTCAATTGCTACGACTGCACGTAGTGTGAATTGGCTAATCTGGCGATGGGTCAACGCCATGATGAGACATAGGGTAATATACGCCGAAGTAGAGTGCGTGCAAATGTTACGATAACCCACTACAGGATGCGCCCAGGGAGCTCTTCTGTCACCATTGCTGTGGAACTTGGTGATCGACAGTCTCCTGTGGCGGCTAAACGACGTAGGCCTCTGGATCCTGGGGTATACAGACGAACTCGTTGTAGTTATCCGAGGGAAGTACCACGGCACGATCTGCGATCTGATGCAGTCTGCACTGAGAGAAGTTCAGAGATGGTGCCGCAGCACCGGACTCAAGGTTAACCCCTTGAAAACGGAACTCGCACTATTTATGAATAACAAAACAAAACCTGCCATTAAAGTGCCAACCCTCTTTGATGAAAACAACTTTCAAACCAAGTCAAGGTCCTAGGTACACCTTGCCAATGTGTGCAAGAAAGCAACTATTACTTTCTGGGCTTGCAGACGATCCATTAGGAGTACTCATGGGCTGTATACAGCCGAACTGCAGTTGTATGGTGGCCTAGGTGCCCTAGCGACAGACCGGATAATCCTTGGTAGGATCCAACGACTAGCATATCTGCTAATCTCGGGAGCAACAACCACAACTCCTACTGCTGCGATTGAGACGCTACCGCATCTCCATTGGATACTTATATCTAGCAGGCGGCCGGCAGGTGGCAGCGGGTGATCCGGGTCGTCTCTGGATGCAACCTGGACTAAATCTCCCCTACCTTCCTAGCCGCTCCTGGTGGACTGGTCGAGATGGAGCGGAGAGATTAGTGAAGCAGAAGCACGAGGTGAGTTACCTATCTCCAACGACGATGGTTCCTGGGCGTAGGGTTAGTTGTGCACTCCCCGGAGCTGAATTACGATCTGGCTTTGAAGATAAGTCCACATAACACGGTTTTCCAGACGCGGCATCCGGAACAGGAAGATCTACATCCGTAGCGACAGCAAGTCTTCGATAGGCAAGCCGTATGCTGACACTACAAATTCTAAGTTTGTCCTAGAGACCGCCACAGCCATCGCCAGGCTATCGGCATGCATTATTATTGCCATTAAATGCAGTAGGGTCCACTGACATCGGCAACGAAAACGCCGACCGTCTAGCTAGGAGGGAGGCCAATCTCCCTGGGGATGTGAATCAACTGGATGTCGGGATGGACCCCATATCCTCCTAAAATATATGGCATTACCATTAACCAGCAGAAGGCTAGATGGAACGATGTGAGTTACAAACACTCGAGAGAAGCCATTTGCTACCCCTAATTCACTGCTGGGTATTAATACCTGAATTTAACCAGGCCCAATCTCAAACTGCTGATGCAAGTGCTCACGAGACACGGGCCAATAAAATATCTACTCCATAAGATAAGACTCGCGGAGGAATCAACTTGCCGAGGCTGCATGGAGGATAAAGAAACGATGGAACATTTCATACGTATGTGCCCTGCATTCACAGATATGAGAATTTACTTTCTAAATGTAGAGATCACCAATGCTGAGAACCCGATCAGCTTCTGGAGACAAGTTTTGGTGCACTGAAAGTTGAGAAAATATATAAGGACGAAAAATTACCTTCAGAGTTAACTTTGATCTCAATTTCATTTAATTTAAAAACTATCTTTTAATTACACCATTAACAAATATAAGCATTTTTACTAAAATTATCTTTACAACCCTTTCACTGTACTTGGGTAGTAAGTTTGTTTTCGTAATTATATAAGCATAATATATTCATACCTCCGCGAAAAATTTCACAATGCTGATCATAACATTATTTTCATACTTACCTAACGTTGGTCTGGTAAGGCAAATTTTTGATGAAATAATTCTGGGTGATAGAGAACTCTACGTAATTCTTTTTATTAATATGCAGATTTCGATTGAAAGTGAATGAAAAACATTGTCCAAAAATATACTTCTTGCGAAGAAACACTCGAGCATTTTTTTCAAAATAGATACAGATCTCTTCAAATAATTCAACATTTATTAAGCAATATACTAGGATAACTTTAAATCTGCGTCAATGTCAAATCAAATATGGATTTTCTTTGCTTAATATGTCTATACACAACAAAGCCGGTATGCACAAAAACGATTGAATTCTAGTTATGCACAGTTTTAATAAATCATTGTTAAAGATCCTCCAGGTCTATCTTTAATTTCATGTCAATATTTACAACACTAAAGAAGGTCTGCATTGTCAACACCAAAATAATCAAAAATATGTGAGCATTAAAAAGCAGGACAGTAAATAATATTCACTAAATATGGTAAAGCACAAATCCATTGGTATAAATATGTATGTAAATATGGATATATAAGTATTTATCAGCGCTTAGTCTACAATTCATGTTGTTGATTTCAACTACTTTTTACAAAGAAAAAATCATGTATATTTTACTCACAATAATAATATTTATAACAATAAATAATGGTAATAATCATTTAAAATATTAGATTTACAAATAAAAATTTTAATTTACCGTTATATAATATGTTTTAGGCTTGTGCTTTGAACATATAATTGTGAATGGGACACCAGCATATATAGAAGAATTTCCGTCTATTGTAAGTCATTTTGTAGCTGTCGTATGTTTATAAACACCAGGGATTATATTGCAGGTTTCCCTCCAACGAAATTCTAAGCACTTTTGTGGAGGAGCCATTATTGATGCAATGCATATTTTGAGTGCTGGTCATTGTATCATACGCAAGTAAGTACATTGCAGTTTTATTATCAACTTTATCAGCAGGATAGAAACAAACTTTCATTGTTTGACTTCATTATTGTTAGATCACTGATTAATCAGACTGTTGTCTATGGCACCGATGATAAATGGGAAACCACGAATCAAGTCAAAATACATGCTGCAAAGGTGCATGAGTCGTATGATGGTAAAGGTTTACACGACATCAGTATTTTCACTGTAAGATTTGTAATATTCCTAATTTCGTAATATAAGTCACTCACTTAATCAACTTGTTTTGCTACTTTTCATTCAGCTTGAAGAGCCAATAACATTTAGTGAGCGTGTACAACCAGCGCGCCTACCAGAGTATGAGGCCCCAACTCCCGCCAAGTGTGTTGTGATGGCGGTTGGTTGGGGTTATATAAGTGTAATATTGTGCGAAAAATCAATTGAAAATAATTTATGTATGTTCCTTTCCGTATTACAGAAGAATGGTCCATTATCTGATTATCTACAAAAGGTCGCAATTAAAGTATTTGAAGACAACGCATGTGATCGGCCGTATGCGAATTTCGAGCGGAAAACAAATAGTCAATTTCAAATATGTGCCGGCGTTGCAGGTGGAGGAAAAGGCGCTTGTATTGTGAGTGTTATGGTTAAATTTTGCACTTTTGGACAATTTCCCCGGATATGTTAATATTGTCGTGTGTGCAGGGTGATTCTGGTGGGTCACTGTATTTGAATGGGATGCAAGACCACCTTGTTCAAGTCGAGGTAATCCGGGTGTATTTACAAAGATTTCTAGGTATATCAAATGGATTCAGGAGTATATAGCAACTCAGGAGCTGGCATTTGAAGTTTTGAGATATAATCTGTTCTAAATAATCCTAATATTTACTAGAGGTACTTTATGTGGCCAAGGCATCACTACGCATTAAAAGAATTTATTCGTTTTAGCAAATTACCATAATTTCAAAATTTTAACATTTATAAATTGTCCTCTGGTGAACATGGTACAACATGATTTCAGTATCACACTATGGGCATTATTATATAATATACCAATTGAAACTAAAATCTCTGATTCTCGTTCTCATATCACGAATTTAATATTTTACATATCTACTCGATAATTTCGAAGATCCTCTTAAAACTACAGCTTATTTCATTACTGATGTACCGGCACACTGTTTTCCCTAAAACTATAAGATGCGCAGCATAGTGTGATTTACGCAGTTGCATAAGACGTGTAGCTGCAACAACTCTGACAAAACAATTATTGTGATATAATATATAATAAAAATATGATTATAAATAAAAGTCAATAGTTTCTTCTTATAGTCTACATTTAATTTTTACTATAATTTTTGACTATAATAATACCAAGCAGGTTTTCTTCAGAGTCTAAAACTCTTTTGCATTTTCAAGAAAAAGCCAAGAAACTCTCATTGGTATTTAATACACCAATTTATTAGAAAATTACAAGATTGCAATGCTATCACAAGTCAAGATAGCATCATCATAGCTTATCAACACATTAATTACCATTCTACTCTATTTATCATTGCCACGCTAGATATTCTAGTTAATTTGAATGAACACTACTTCAATGTATTTTCTAAAAGTAACAAAACCCGTAAATACAAATTAATCCTTGCTGATTCTGTATAGTAATAAAACGGATAAATGTAGTTCTCATGGATTTCAATTCATCGTGACTTGAAGGAGATTTTAATAGACCATTGTTGTAGATCCACCTGGCATGTCTTTAATTTTACGCCAATATTAAAGAAGGTCTATATTGTATATATTGAAATTCTATAATATATTTGAGTATCAACAAATGGAAAATATAATAATATTTACTAAATATGGTAAAGTCGTACAAATAACACTAATGTAAATATGTACTATATAAATATAGTAGCGAACTATTTATCAGCATACAGACTACAATTTATTGTAATTTTAACAAAGGGAAATCATATATATTTTACTCCTAATATTTGCGCATTTTATAACGCCAAATAATGATACTAATCCGTTCATATGTACATTTATACATATTATTTGAACGTTATATAACATTTTGTAGGCTTAAATTGTGAACCTGTGATTGTTAATGGCACGCCTGCATTTATGCATGAATTTCCTTCTATTATAAGTACAATTTGTGATTCTCGTATGAGTTCAACCACAAAAGATTGAATTGCAGGTATCGCTACAACTAAATAAATGCATATTTTGACAGCAGCACATTGCTTAAAAGGAGTATAAGTATATTGCAATTTTATTATCATCGAGTTTTATTTTATTATTGTTAGCTCAGTGGTGTTAGCATAGTGATTTATAGCACCGATGATGTACAGGAAAGAACGCAACAAGTCCAAGTATCTGCTGCAAAGCAGCATGAGTTATATAGAGGTGATGGTTTTCACAACCTCGTTATTTTAACTGTAGAATCATAAAATTAAGTAATGTTACTCACTCACTTAATTAACTTGCTATTACTATTATTCATTTAGCTTCTAGAGCCAACAGCTTTCAGTGATTATAAATAACTTGTGATTTTACCTTCGTTTGGGGCCCCAACTCCTGAAAATTGTCCGGCTGTGGTGGGTGGTTGGGGTGACCTATTTGTAATATTGCTAGACATGTCTATTGCAAATAATTTATGCATAGTTCTTTGCGTACTATAGATGGACGGTCCATGGCCAAGATATCTGGAGAAGGTTGGCCGACGCATGTGAACGGGCGTATGAGGATTTCGTGCGGAAAACAAATCATGAAATTCAAGCTGTGTGATGGTGTTGATGGTGGAGGCATTTGTCACATGAGTGTTATTATTGAATTTTGAACTTTTGCATATTGTACACAGATATTTTAATACTTTAATGCATGCAGGGCCATTCAGGTGGTCCAGTCTATGTAGATGGGATGCAACTTGGAGTGGTGGCCTGGGCCAAACCACCTTGTGCAAGTCCAGGCGATCCATGTGTATTTGCCAAACTCTCTATGTATAATATTTGGATAGAGGAGTACATAGAAAATCAAGAAGTGTTAAAGTTTCATTTGTTGACACGTTACCTATTCGAATAAAATCAATAAATTCTTTCATTTGGATAATTTTGCGAATAAAACTTACTGGATCCACTCAACCTTCACCTAATGATACACCCGCCACGTCAATACAATAATCACAATTTTTAAGCATTGTTATTTCGAGAATATCACATGTCACACCCAGAAGGAAAAAGAGTTTTTTTACTCATTACGTCTGTACCATTGTCTGTGGAAAATTGTTATTATCAGCTTGATAAATATAGCCAATTTTATAAAACCACTCAATACAAACCATATGTTTGTATATAATTTTAAAATGTAAGGATTTAGTATGGACGTCGTATATTCCATCGAGGATTGAAGTTATGACATTTTATTATACACATTTGAATAAACCATTGTTTTAGATGCTCTAGGTTTGCTTATAATTTCACTCCAGTAAGCACAACATTGTCTATTTTTTAAAATTAAAATTATATGAAATATATGAGCATTATCACAGGAAGCATTTAATACACTTTCTTATACAGTGGAATCCGGATATAACGCGATTGAAGGGACCGGCTGAATTCCGCGTTATAACCGAATTCGCGTTATAAGGAAACCAAG
>JAODVP010108314.1:10209-25585 GCA_025400035.1 Tetradonia laticeps
CGCCTCCGATTCCAATTAAGACTCAGTGGCAAAATATTTTTCCAGTAAATAAAATCATTTCAGAGACGTTTCCGTCAAAATTTGCAAATGCTTAAAATGTATGTGCATACGTTAAAACAAAGATATTTCCGCAATCTAACAGAAATTATTTGTACTAACAATGTGTTTATTTACAGATCCGAACGGCAAAGTAGCCATCGGCATTCTCAACTGTTTATTGGCTCGTCAGTTGTGTTTCGAGGACGCTTCCTGTTCGGCCATCTTGGAGATAATCCCGCGCGTGTGCGGTCCGGAACTAGGTGAGTCCTACCACCTTTTATAATATATATGTGGTCATTTGTTTAGTATAAAGTTGAGCCATTTATAAATCAACTTTAGTACTATTGACAGGTGACAAGTGACATTTTCAAAATTAGGAACTGCGCTGCTCGAAAATGAGTGTGTGGACTTGCCAATGACTCTGCACACGAGCTGGGTTATAATTGTAATTTACACGCGCCACCTAATATTCAAATGAGTGCTCGAACGTAGCGCGCTGCCAATTACGGGTTTGTTGAATTAGACGCGCTGTGGTCAAAGTTTGCGCAAACCACCAAACAAATCGAAACAGGAATTGAAGCTGCGGAACGGGATTAAAATAGAAGCTGCGCTAGTGTGGATCCAATTGAGGCCAGTGACGTAGATATTTTAGTTTTTGTGTGATTGTAGGAGCCTCTGGATATTATTATCTATTCATAATGTAGAGCCTGTATTTTGATTTGATTTTTAGAAACAAAACTTTTATTTTCAACGTTTATGAAAGACTTTGTACATCTACCTGGACGTAGATTCCGATTGCATGTCACGATTATTTTCTAATTAACTAGAGAGTGAAGACCGGAAGTATTACCTACATTGCTGAGTTTAACACACGTCACTAACTTTTTTGCCCGCTAATTGTAAGCGTTCTAAACTCATAATTCTCTTCAGACTTTTGTGATATGAACTAATTATAAGTGCTCATCTACAATATCATATTATCCTTGCTATTAATGGAAATCTGTTTAGCAATATCTAACTTAGTCTTCATTGATATGCTGACCTTTGGATTGCGAAGGGGTAACTTTACCATTCCAATTGTCAATGACGTAAAAGATAAGGTGGGGCGCCGCGATAGGTGAAATGCATCGTTTCTATGTTGCGGCAGAGTTATTAAACAAGTACAGTAGAACCTCCATTATCCGAGCTGATTATGTTTTGATGTACTGTATTTTTTAAATTTTAACTGTTATTAATTTTTTCCTCCAGTTTTTTTTTTGCATTTTATTGAAATAAACCTACAACTTTCATATCTCATATAGGCAATATGCATTACAATATGTATATCCGTATTATCCGAGGAAGTCTCGGTCCATATTACCTCGGATAATCAGGTATACATTAAATTTTCATATATAAAACTCTTTTTATCTAAATACCGTCGTCATTGATATGCAGACGATTTGATGGCGAGTGCAATTAGGTGACTACACTCAAATTGTGAATCACGAAAGAGGTATGGTGCCAGAATAGTTGCAGTCCTGAACTATACGTATACTTATAATAGCGATATATCTCATTTTAAAAGTATTTGTTTTCCTTTCTTTCATTCCTGGTAACGACAAGTTTTCAATCGATTTCTCTACTCAAATTGATTTCTCTGCGGACGTAATAATGGCATTTTGATTAAAAACTTAAAAACCCCAACAGCGGCTGTAATTTCTCTGTAATGTTGAAATGGCTGTCAACCGCAAGCCGGCAAATGCAGGGCATCTATCTTATTCGCCATATCATTTGTAGAGATGTTGTGCGTTCAAATAATGAAATGCACCATTTTCTGTGTAAAATCTCCGTAGATAACAAATCAATTGCATATTCATATGAATATTGGTGGTTAGAACACGAGTCTAGTGAATGAGTCGATTTTTAGATGAAAGTTGATAGTATTGGATTTGTCAGCGTGCAAGATGGAAAGTTGTGGGTGGCAATAGCTGCGCGCGACAAATTGCGATGGCCTGGCGGTCGTGACACGTGGCGGGAAGTGGCGAGACTAAATTTCGATACTGGGCCGTCCGGTCTCAACCTCAGCGATGCGATTGGAATGTCGATATGCCAATTTCCAATGTGGATATATTAGAAAGACACATAAAGGCCATTTGTCCAAGATTGATTTTATTAAATTGAAAATATATTATTGTATTGCGTTTATTAAAGTTATTGTAGTAAGATTTACATTTTGCGTTTGCTATTGTTAAAGTGACTGTTATCGTCTTTTAACTCTTCCAACATTTTACTTCGCGCTGCAGTACTCTCGCAGCTCACCTAGCTAGGAAGTGGGTGTAGGCTGTACACCCACCTGCTCGTTTATTGTTACTACTCGTGTGGCAGGAACTGTGCGAATCGTATGAATTTCTCTAAGCTTACACTCGCAGTGCTTGAAAGTGCCCCTTAGCGGAGCTTATCGATTGCTGGACTGCCTGGGTTACGTGCATACATGCAGGAACAGAAAGCAGGCACAGGTCAATAGGCTCTTATGTTTGTAATATGAAAAAATCATGGTTTAACCTTACGAGGTAGATTTAGGTACTTCAAAGATAGATAAAGAAAAATGAACGTAACTATTCATTAGATATATAAACCGTGTTGATATGCAAATTGCTAATTCCTATCATGGGCAAATGGTCATAATGCATGGATGCACCACTGCACGCCGGTATGCAAATAGCATCCAACATCCGGCCATTATTGAAATAACTTGCCCTTCGACATGCGCCGCGAATTGACATGATTACCGATGGCGCGCCGCCCACCACCTTCACTGCCGGCGCAACTCGCAGGCTGTGTCGGCAGAAATCCCGGCAGGTGCTGATGCGCTGACGCTTGAGGTGCAAACTGCAAAGCACCTGACCACCCCCCTTCTGCCAACGTGAGTAGCGCCGGCAATATTGCCATCGATCAGCGTGACGCTCCGATGGGGCGACAATCGATTCGGTCAACTTTCCGCCCTCGCGCAAGTCCCTGCTGCCGTGAGTGACCTGAATCAATATGATTTTCTCAAATTTCGCACACACTCCTTTAGGCACATACACACAACATTCAATTAACCAATATCCATTGATCAAAGGTTCATGTTCTTTGTATACCTAACCCAGCTTAATCTATGTAATCTTAAATGTAAGTAGTGTGAAAATCTTTCGGTAATGAACATCCTTAACGAAAATTGATTGATTGACGGAATGACTCGACTCAATTCGCAGCCGATTCCAGCAATCCACTTCATTTTTCCTCGCTTCACTAACAAGACAAGACAGGAACGTTCATTCCTCGACGCCTCCTCCAAAAGCGGTGCAGGAGTCACGCCATCGGCGTATGAGAAGTGTGAGGCGGCCGCCGCCCGCGGGCAATTGAACGCGATGCCTGAGCGCGACGGAAACACGCGTGTTACATCCATAAGCGTTCAATTTCAGGAAAAGCCGTTTAATATTTTACGCGTGCTATTTGAAGCATTGTTAGGCTGGGCTTATGCGTAGCTGAACACTTGGGTATTAACAACTAGAAGAACATCTTCATCAATTTTTACAGTGTTTCTTTGTCAATTTGTGTTTCTTTGGTAGTAATTTTCTCTCACTGAGTACTCCAGTACTTTGTCTATTTGGAAAAGTTTTCGAGCATTTACATGCAAACATAACGTAGCGTTGCTTAGACATCCTTGGCTTGCCTTAGTGTGAGGGTGCATCTTTTCCAGAACCATCACCAGCGTCTACAATTTTCTCCACATTTCTAAGGCGCGCGGCGCTTTCCATGCGAATGCAAATAAACTACCTTTTTAAGCACAAAGTGATGGGGCCGGTAGTGCGGGCGCAAATTCGTGCACCCTTGGGCACCTCTGCGCCTTTTATCATAATCATGTTTTTCCTCGTGAGGCCCTCCTCCTTATCGCGTTCATCATTGCCATCGTGTTCATCATTTCGGAGCTTCGGCTCGGTAATATTTACATTAGGGGGGTGGGTGCGCACGCTTTGACTTTGCAATCGCAACGATTCGTTTTGAATGATTTAAGGTTTTCTCATCAGTTTCTAGCGAACTTAAAGGAGGTTGATGATGAAAAGCAGGAGGGGGTAAGAGTAGGTACATCAATGTGCATCATTGATCATCGTTTGCAAGCTTTTTCTTCCTTTTTGACTTGAGCGTAAATCATTTTATTTTGGTTATTGCCTTTGACGTAAAAATGTGTGAATGCAAGGTTGTGAAAATGTGGGAATATGAGAATGTGAGAATGTGAAACTGTGAAAATGTGAGAATGTGAAAATGTGAGAATATGAAATGTGAAGGTTGTTACCTGCGGATAAATGACTTTCTCTAACATAAATCAAGTACATACCTACTCTAAAAGTTATTTACTTAATTTGAACTGGTATTACTTTCCGCTAGTTTGTTGCCAAACTGCAGCAAGTTTGTAACCTGCTGCTACTCGTACATAGAGTTTGTTAAGCGAGGTGAGAAGTTTTATCGCTCAATCGTGACCTTAGGAACTTGCGAAGAATGAAAAGGACTTCTGAAAGGTTGAGGATTTTCCATGACCTCGGCTGTTACGCAACAAAAAGGTGTGTCACAGACAGTATTACCTGATCCTACAGCTCATGAAAAAACGGCACTACATCTTAATTTGTTAGTTAATTGCGATACAGCAAATGATTCATTGCATATTTACTAAACACTAAACAAACTCCGAGAAGAGGAAAACGTTTAATGCTCGAGGCATAAAGCACATCAGATCTGGGTCAGTCCAGCCATCAGCAAACAGAGCGCAAACAGTCTGCAATCCGGAAAACCGGATAACCGGAACACAGTATGTTTACAGTCGAGGGTGTTAAACGAAAACACAAACAAGCGAACTGTAGAGGCAAGTAAAAAACAAACAATGTTGGAATTGCCAATTAGGAATTAGGATTTTGAGAAGAAGGAAGCTAGTATTAAACTGAACCAAATGAGATTAATAGAATTAATATAGTCTAAGTAATGTTGTGGTTTATTTATTCCATGTACCAACAAGAAAATGCATAACGCTATATTGCCAAGATTGAAAGAAACAGAGAAAAATGAAAATAAAGCTCCAAATCACCATATCGCATGGCTCGACATGAGTCCGCGCATAACTTTCTAACCTCAAGCGTAGATTACGCCACCCGCGAACGATAGCGAAGCTGGGAGCTCGCATGAAATATGTAGCGAGTGATAAATCGCCGCCTCCGACGATGGCGATCCATATCGAACCGCATCAACGTCTGAAAGTCATACATAACGCAACTTCGCTGCGCACACCTTGCACCTTACGCCTGCGACATGTTCACGTTCAAAGTTAGTGCCTGCATGGGGAGAATCGAATCAATCAGGGCTTTTAGGTACCTACAAGCGTCTCACATTGTTTTATTTGTGCGGTGGGAGCGAAATACAGGTTGGAGTTTGTCATGCGGTGAGTGGCAGGTTCACAACTGATCAATGATTACTGATAAGAGCGAATGCTCGATGTGGGGATGCGATAAAGGAAACTCGTTCATTCTAGTGGACACATTTTGTGATATAGCCGTTGTTGTTGTTGAACAGTAATTTGATTGGTGGTAAAGCAATTGGAAGTGAGCAACGACGTCCTTAGAGAGGTTATGAAACTATTTTCTCAGTTTGTGGACGCTTGGGAGTATGTATCCCGGTGGGTCCGGCTATACCATCAGTGACATAAGCCGGATAGGCCAGGAACAAATGAAACAACAAAATAATAGATAATATTTCAACTAGTCTAAACAATTATTTGAGTCTATTAATAGGTACACAGATGGTGTTACAACATATAATTTCTAAATTGGGACCTAAAAAATGAACTAGGAATCTGCACTAGGATCTAAAGTTATTGTACTAATCCATAGAAAGCGTCGCTATACAATAATTGCATATTTCTCTGTAAACAAGTTTTCCTCTATTTTCATATTTGTATATTTGTGTAAAACAACTGTGGGGAAAATCTTAATCGGAATGTCAAGCATCTCGTACGGTCGATGAGTGCAACATTGGATTTTCGTGTAACTGTCGTAATAGAGATAATACCGCAAACAATGCAAACGCGAGCTTGCAGTCGGTGTGCACTTGCGTGCACTCTCTGCAAGGCAACCGCAAACAGTTGCTAACCCTCGCAAAGGTTACTGATACGCGGCGTGCACATACTAGTGTCATTGATATTGCGCACTTCCGGCTAACAAAGCCCGACATACCAGCAAGACCAGAATGTATTCTCGAGAGCAGAATACGGAATGCAACGCAGCGGCATTGTTTGCTTAAAGTTGCAATTCTAATCGATGCTCGGAGTATTACACGCAGTTATAAATGCAGACTTATAATAAACAACTGCGATGCTTGGTAATCAAAAATTTATAATTAAATATGTAACTATAAGAACTTGTCTATATATTTATGGATTTATAGGCATTGTAGTTGTTATTTTAGCTTCAACTTACTCACTTGTTCAAACAATTGTTATTTGTGAGTTTCCCGACATTTCATAACCGAAATTCAATTCCCCGTCGATTTTTCCAACATCGCCGCCATTGTAAAAAACGTAATTGTTAACAATCGGATAAACCCGCAGCGAATTGCGTCGACTATTGGATTTAGTCGGGAAATAAACTATCAAACGCAATGCCGATGTCGCCGTAGGGCCAATATCGACATCGATAACTGGGTCAATCAATCGAAAACGTTTCGGCTATCCTGCACGCGCCCACACGCAGGATGCGTACAGAATCGTCGGCAGCCTACTGGAGCTGTTTGTTTGCGGCGTAATTGAGAACGTCGGATGTCAGACCGGAAGCGGACGTGATAGAGTCGGCAGAAACCTCTTCATGTCACATGCACGTGACGACAATCATCAAACATTCCTCAATGTGAATTGTTTTCTCATCTGGCTTAGTTTCACACCGATGCCTTCATTATTACTCATGTTGATAATCTTGATGACTTTATTAATATGATAGTAAAATGCTAATAATAAAAAAAATTGCTATTTTTACTGAAAGTCCTCGTTACTTATTTATATCACATTTTTTCACAGTCATCAACTTCCACAGTAGACTTTAATTTGAATTGATAGGCGTGACAAATGAATTTTTTATATACTATTCCATGTTTCCCAAACCAAACGGATATTCGAAGCAACTGTCAATAGTCAATAGTTCGAGGATTGTTTATTCCTGCCGCTGCACTCAAAGGAATCAATACTATAACGAAATAGGTATTACCCTCGATAAGTTATACACTATAGAATAGCAACAAAAAGTATAAAAAATTGCAATGTGAGAATGTGAGGGTAGTGATTTATTTGGCAAGTGTCATCATGGACGGCCTCATAAAATCAACAAACTGTATGTACATTCAGTGGGATAAAAAACAATCAAGTTGATTAAACATGCACGCGTTCGCTTTGGCCAGCCGGACATCATTTATGCATTGGCGAGGCGCAATTTTCCATGTATGGATATATAGGCAGTGGGCGTTTGTGACTATTTTACAAATTCACAGCGAGCTCGTGTTAAACGCGCGCTAATTCACACCTCCGCCGAATCAATTCACTTGACGTGGACCCGGGCTGCACTGGGAGTTGGTGGATTGTTGGATTGTTGACGAATGCTATGTTATGCAATGCTATTATTACGCTAGAAAGTGAATAGGGTAAGCTAGAACATTAAACATTGTTACGCATACTTGATTATATTTACTATCATACTTGGATAATGCAAAACTTAAAAATTGGTACAAACTTTAAAAATTTAAAGAAGTTACTGATTTTTTATAGAGATAGAGGGCGTATATAGCTCTTTTCTTAGCTTGAGTAGGAATCCCGGTGGATGGTCCGGAGCTACGGTGACATTAGACGCCAATTTGGGTATGCCTAGAACAAATGGAAATGCGATTCGATAAAATACGATTTCAACTATGTTTATCTGGCACAAATAATGGTACTCGTCACAATTTTTATTTTTCAATATATTAATATGAATATAATTTCAAATTGGTGATACAAGATTTAATTTCGAAATATTCACATTTACTGACCTCTCTCGTTGTCAATTCACCTCCTCCATCTTTATTTACCCTTGCTTACATATGTTCCCACTCGGGTCCAGTGCGCCTGACACTTGATCCTTTAAATTTCCCAAAACTAGAAAATATTCGATCAGTTTTATATTCGTTTTATATGCGCATCGGGATCCGCAACCTCCTCGGGTTTTATTTTACCGCCTCCATGTGTTAGATGTGTTAGGAGCGGCCCTTACTTCTTTATTTCATACATCCACTCTTATAGTTTGTGCTGCTGTTTGAAACTCAATCCAGCGAAACTCCGATTTTCCTATTATTTTATTACCTACGAGTATTGCATGGGAATGAATATGAAATATGGTGTGATAAAATGAAATAAAATTCTCTTATTTAATTACATATTTTACGACACGCATTGTATATTCCACTACATACGTACCTTTGCAAGCAATGTAAGGTTAACACGTGGCGGTATACATAAAGTTAATTCATTTGTTTGAGTTCTTATCACAGAGCAAAGTTTCCGATTGTAATTTAGCTATATGCGTGGCAGTTCTGCGGATGCAACGGTTGGGGGCATGCGTGCCGTCGCACAATATATGAAATTATGAAAATGTGCAAATCCGAAAGGTTAGCCGAGGGCCGGCTCATAATTACCGAGCGCAGCACATGTGTAATCTGAAATCTCATCGCGTCGTAGGGCTCACAACGACTTCGGCGTATTTTCCAGGACGCCAAAGCTATCGGTAAACACATTACGTTTGCAGTTGGATTCAGTTGGAATAATAGACGCAATTTACTTTCAGAATATCAAAATCGAATGGTTCTTATCGACAATGTGCATTAAAAACTTCGGTTTTCTATTCACTTGAGTTATCTACCTAGCATTAATAGCAGAAGTGATTAGAACTTGCATAGGAATGTATTGAGGTTAGGATGCTTAACAACTTGTTTCAATAGGAAATAATATCGCTTATGTCTGTTGATCAATAAAATATCGCATGTTATCGAAAATAAATCAAGTAGTACTTGAAACCCTCATTCATCTATATATATATATATAATCATCATATATAATGTCTAAAATATCAAAATTCGTTTATAGTTAGATCTAGATACTCCCCTTAACTGGATATATTATGAGTTCTAGTAACTGAATAATGAATATAAAATCTTGTTTATGTCGTGTTTAATAGACCAGGTCGTAAAAATCTGAGAAATTAACTGTCGACCTATGCCTTGCTCGTTGAACTCGGGGAATATTAGATTACTATTATTATTATTACTTAGAACATGAAAGCTCCATGCGGCAAATAGGATTGATCTTGTTGTATATGCTGGATACCATCAGCAGGAAATTTACAACTCGCTTACTAAACAACGTTCGAAAGGTATTTAGCAGCGCGGATGTAATAAAAACAATCCATAAACGTGTGCAAACGCTGCGATTGCCGAGTGCGCAGGCGTGATTGCGATAGTGGCGATAAAAAATGGAATAAGCGCGCGAAAGCAACGGATAATACGGAAGGTGAATAAATGGTTATCGCAAGGAAATAGGAATAAATCATATGTGTGAAATATGAACTGGATGCAGAAAATGTAAAAAGTCGTGCAGAAAATCGTAAATAACGCGCAATTATTTATTCATTGTAATACGGTGCAAATATGGTGTGCCTGTTGAAAATTAAACTTCGTCCTGATATCAATTGAATTGTAATTTAAATGCAATTAGTGCAGAGCATTTTTGTTTTCAATGCGCCGCGGGTTGGAAATCTCCTTTGAGCGCGTTGGTGCATGCGCCGGGCGCGTGACTTTGGGATCATTAGAGCTATATGATTTTTTAATGCGATTTCCGAACGCGACGTGCTTGAGCGCTACGCTTGATACTGATAGCAGTATTACAGTAGGGTTGATGAACACACAGACTCCATAAAGTACAGAATACGCGAATGTGTAGTGTATGCATGCGCACGTGAATGTTTAATGCTAATGTCGCGCGCGTTGAATACCCGGCGCCTCCACCACCGCGCTCCCCTTCGGTTGTTTTTACGATTCGCTAAAGTCTCTAAATGTCTCTAATGCTTTTTGTAATTGTGATTACCACGTTTAGCGCGTGATTGTCACAAACATTAGCACGCTGATGCGCAGAATTAACATTGAAATACATTTTTTTGTCATTTATTTAAATAGAAACAAACTCATTATATAATACAAATTTGTGGGTTTACCTTCGCATGTAAAACAAACGACAGCCTTGTCGTGTACGTAATGTGAATGTAAACACATAAGAACACATGAAAATTGCTAAATATAATCAAGCGCAATAACAAACTGTATTACTTACCAATTCTCTCAGAATTCCAACCCACGCGTGCAAACAAACATACAATTTGTTTTTAATCAAAAACATGTGTATACGCTCACACATTAATCAGCGTCATAACCTGGTAAACACTCCGGAAATTTAAGGGAAATGTCAAAGTTTTACATGTATTTTAATATTTTGTGTTGTTTGTTACAAAACTTTTATTAGTTAGCATTTTATTAGTCCGCATTTATCGCTCGTCAACTTTATTGAACCTTTTATGATATGTAGTAAACAATAAAATAACTCCAGGTAAAACTAGTAAAACAGTTACCTACAAAAATATGAAATTTTTGAGAAATAACACGTAAAATTTTCATGAAAATTAAAACTCGATTAAAATATTGATTGCTTTAAAAACTCCATTAAAGTTTCCGTCCGTTTACTTAGTGCACTGTTATTAATCACATACTTCACTGTCTTTTTCCTCTTTCACATTATTTTCGATTCCGGCGCAATGCAAACGCGAAGTTTGTGGTTTGCTGTCCCCTGCTTTCAATGGACTTTCCTGAGAAAGTAGACAAAATGCTCCACCACCTCATTCGGTATTCCATCCATCGACACCACGATAATAGTATGGGAATTGTCTGCGGCGATAACTTCCCGCGCGAGAGATAGTTTTCTTTGTGGCGCTGGGAATTTTGCTCGTGCTCGTATAAGATGCGCACAATGTCTTATTTTCCTGCGTTTGCTCTACCTTAAACGATGCACGAGGAATTCAGCGTTTCTCAAGTTCAAATGCATTGAATATTTTTATTTCCGACCGCAGAAAATCTTGTGTTTTTGCCAGGATAAACTCGAGATGGTCGTTTTTGTTCGGGAAACGTGAGGAAAATGAGAGGAATGTGAGACATGAGAAGAAATATGAATTCTTTATCTTTATAACATATTTGAACATTATGAATTTCCTGCAATAACAAACTTTAAATTAATTTTTCTTTTGTATAATGATTGACTTTCTTCTGTTTACCTCTCCTTAAAGCTTAATTTTTAATATTCATTATTTGCTTTAAAAAATTTAATTTTTCCACCTTTATCCATTCAATGAATGGGTTGTCACTTGTCGTTCGCTCGCACATCAAATATTTATCGATGATCACCTGGTCGCTGCTACGTTCAGTCTGCGCCGGCCTCTGATTTCGCGCTACCTGCCGAAATGATCCATGATCCATTGGGACGGAATGACATCTGCCCTTTTGGGACGTGCTCACTCAAACCATTCCATGGATTGGAAACGAAAGCATATTAAAATTTAAATTTAATATCTGCTGACTTTTGAAGCGGTTGAGACATTTCAAAATATTCAGCAAGTTGAGTAGAATTAGTATCATATTAATAAGAGTACGAGTTTTAATTAGTTTACAAAGATTTAATTAAGTTTTTATCAACTGAGACAATTGTGTTTCCATCGATCTACTGGTGCATTGATTTTTGTAAAGTAGGGTTACGTTTAAAGTCTTTGATGTACGTTCCTGACGCTCTGTTCCATCATTCTTTTCGATCATTCTCGACAAACACGCGCAGAGAAAAGCGCCACGCCGGAATATAATGGAGCTTTTCGAAGTAATCGAATTACAAACGTCCGAACGCGAGTACTTTTTCAACTCTTCTAGCACTCCTGCCATGTCTACTTTAAACTTGTAGTTTCATAGATTTTCGTTGCTGGAATACGAACACGTCACATTTCTCAAAGCGAATAATGCAAAGCAAAGAAAATAAAATAAAACTTGAAGATTAGTGTTTTTTTTATTAATTCTGAAAATATATTACTTCGCTATGGCTGCCAAGACACTAAAGTTTTAAAGCCACAACATATTATTTTCCTACAGTGCCTTGTCTCAGTTTTATCTCCGCATTTTCAATATATCCGTTTAATATTTCACCGCGACGTGCGCACCCTGGCCCCGGGTAACATTCGACCAGTTCGGCGGCATGGGCTTCTGACGTTTTGGACAGTCGTAAATTTTCCACATAGGTCACGTCCTTCACGTTGGGAGAGTTGCGAGAGCTGCACTTCCGGCAAGGAAATCTAAAACTAAACGAAAACAACATGAGGATACGGGGAAATCCTTTTTGTTCCGCATTCCGACAAAATCTTTAAAATACGACGTGAGAATATAATCCATAAATATACTTCTTTAAAAACCTGATACAGTTGTGAACCTGTAGCAACCCCATGGCTATTTAGAATGCGATCCTTTTCAAAGCTATATTTATAGACACAGACATCACCTAACGGCCGGGATATCTGTCACTTTGTCACTTTGTCGACGTGCGACATGTAAATTTATCCCTCGTTGCATCTACAACCAATGCAGGCTTAAACTCCCTGGCACTTTACACCTTCATGTATTCTACTCTATATCAACAACGCTTACAAAGAGGACACCGTGTTGTTATTGAAAATCTTCCCACATCCGCTTCTGCTGTATGCTGATGCTGTTCATGTGATGACTGCCAGCTCAAGAATGACAGCACTGGCGGCACATATAGACGCCGAGGGAGATAAACCAAGCTAAGTGGATGAGAACACATAGCTACGGTGTATAGCAACGTGAAAAAAATATAAAGGGTGAAAATTACAGGACTACTCGTGGCTACAGCACAACTATAGAAGGCCAGGGAATGTAAAAGAAATACAGCTGTAGTGACGCGTGAAATCAGAGTTATAACTTTGTTCCGCCGTTTTTCCCTCCAAAGAAAAACAGCGTACGCCATATGGACAAAGGGTGTTGAGACAATGGTGTTCTCAAGTGGATGCCTCGTATGACATCCCCACATCCTCACATAAGCCCTAGCCTGCATGCATGCAGAATTCATCGCAAGAGATCTAAAATCATAAAAAGGGATGAAGTTCCTTTCTTCTGCATTCCGCCCGGCTTGTTCCTCTTCACAACGGATGCGTTGACAATAAGGACCACAACCACAAGCACCGCAAGGACTACAAAGGCGAGCAAGACAACAGATTTATATGATTTTCAGTTTGCGAGTCGGCAAACGGATTTGCATCGGACGACTTACTTGCCAGGTGGTCGGAGTTCTCGTAGTTTCGTGAGTTTCGGGAATGGGGTATACTGATGCCGAATGCGGATGCACGCGGACCGGAAACGTTTAGATAAATTATTCAAGGTGGTCGTATTGATCCGCGCCTTCCGCCGTCCCTGTTCCTGAGGCATCTCAGGAAATTATCCTCAGCTAGGTCAACTTAATAATGGACAATATCGTGTGATATTTTCACCTCTAAAGTGTTATCTTATTAACATATAGGGGAAGGTGGGAATATCTGTCAGCTTCAGTTCAAGCTGCGCAATAGGTTGAATTCCTTGTGTTACCGTCGGCTTGCAATAGCAGACTGCACTGTTTCCTTCGTTTCTGCTAGAAAATGCAGTGTGAAGCTTTCGGCGATAGTCTTCAATGTCGGAACGTAAACAACATTTGGCGCGCTTAAACTCACAGAATACCATTCAGCCAGCTTGGGACACAATCACCATCACATCCTGAAGTGGGACACAAAAGATTCCCGCTCCCGCCGTGGACGGGTTGAACATGGTATTGAAGAATGAAAGAAAGACTAGTAAAAGTGTTTGTATGCAAGATCAAATACAAAGTGTCTGCTATAACTTGAATAAAAATATTTCTTGTTTACCTAAGCAGGAATTAATAACTAATAACTAAGCATATTTCATTATCTTCAAACTAAAATATTAAAATTTGCCCTTACAATTTCTCATAGACGAAATTCCTTCACATAAGCACATGTTGAAGACTGAAGTTGAAGACCTTGTAAGATACCTGCAAGACTAAAAAGTAATGCGCTCTACCCCAAATCGCGGACAAATACGAAAAGGACCAGTTGGGGCGGTTCAAGTAAACACATAGCATTCAGAACTAAGCGCTGTTCTGGCAAGTCATCGCGCATTCATTATGGCGCATAGTTCGTTTATCGCTCAACTTGCTCGCGCCCTTTTCCCAACCAGTATGAGGAAAAACGTTGCGCACAGCACAAAAATACACTTGAGTGATCGAGGCAATAACTACACAACCAAATCTTTTGTGTCGCCGCGACAGATTACAGGATGAGACTCAAGGGTAAATGTAGACTAATGAAATTGGGGGCTGGAGGCCTAACATGAATTAGGGAGTAGAAGGATGTTAGAGGATCTTGTTGCCAGTAGTACACAGTTGTCTTGTACGTAAACTTTGATTTTATAGTTTCAACGTATCTCGTTCTAATTGCAAGTGGAAATGTAGAAGTAGGAAGTGTTGTTGAGCTTTGAAACTTTCCAAATTAGAACGAGGCTGGAAACGAACGAAACAAATAGTATGTAGGTTAATAATATATTTTAGTTGTACTATTTCTTCATAGACTGCGTGTACTTTAGTAGTCTATGAATAAGTATTTTAACCAATAATAGCAATCTAAATGCTAGTAGATTCCTAATATTAAACACACTTTTTATCACAATCCTGCTTTGTGTGAGACTTATGTGCATAATTTCTGGAGGTATCATTGCGTTTGGGTCTTACAGCCCATAAAACGCATTCAAACAGACACAATTCGCCGCATAATAGCCTCCCCAGCCAACTGTTTCTCTTCCCACCATCTCATTTCAGTAGCAATGCGCATACGCGAAAAAACCGTGTCGCCTGAGTTTATCAATTAGTCTAATGGCCCTTTCTGGCTCAAGCCCGCGCAATACCAGCTTGCCCGCTATTGCCGCCGACTGCTATCAGCAGCATCAGTACTCGTCCTGCTGACTGCCGACACCACTACAACGCGTCGCCGATGCCAAACTGCACGCCTTGCTGCCAGGATTCGAAAGTAATAAAGCCAAGCAAGGCTTAGTGCTACTAGATTACAGCAATGTAGCATACAGGATGTAACTTCTTATTATATAGGGTCTTAAA
>JAODVP010108424.1:2895-18232 GCA_025400035.1 Tetradonia laticeps
CGACAATTTGCGATCATATCGCAATGGCCTATTATTCGGATGGAAATATGTTCCACTCCGCATTTGTTAGTTTTCTGTCTTAATTTCGATAAATTAATATTTTGCATAGTTCCTGATAGATAAAGATAATGAAAAGCTTTTTTTACAGTCCACAAAACTCATCTGATTCTAATGCTGACAACCGATATCACTGATTGCTTGAGAGAACTGTCACAGATCGAGGTAAAAGTATGTAGATATCACAAAACGGCAAAAATGTTTCGCGAAAAATAGCGTTTTTCACCATTGGTAAGAACCCTCCCGAGCGTTAGTGTGGTAGTTTTGAAGAAACTAAGAAAAATGCGCATTTCACTATTTCTCTATTCTTTATACAATTTAAACATAAATGGATTGGATCTAGATTATTTAGGAACTTTTACCTATTATTCTAACGAATGAAAAAGTATGTAACTTGAATAATATTTAAATTATACAAGGTGAGTCAGAACTCGAACAACAAATGACCAATAATAAACAGGGTTGTCCAGGGTTTATTTATGGGCATTTTGATCTTGCATGAAAACAAATTGCAGTATCTCGGTAACAAGCTACCGGAAAGCGTACGCATCATGCATCAATTTACTCAGAGAATATCCAGGATCAACCTGTGAAAGGTTCTTGCAGGAATTTCGTTTCCATCATCTTGTTTATTGAACATTCCTTAAGCACAATCGTAGACATAAAGGAAGTGAAGTAACTCCGCAAGGAGTCACCAGAGACAATACCTACGTCATGATATCAAAATACTTAGGGAATATCCCTAATCAACTTTTAAAAAACTTGGAACTTTGATTCTGGTTGGATAAAATTGTTATTAGCTTAATTACATATAACAGCAAAGACCAGTATTTTTACGAAAATAATCAATATTACAATTTGTCCTTATTCAATTAAAGCCCACTGCCTGACCCGTTTTCCCCACACGATACGGCAAGAAAAAACGTTTTGGTTAATTATAATATTTTTGGTTTTGTTGTACATATATTGAAATTTATATGATGAAAACAAATAATTGAAGAAGTTATTCCAAAAATATAAAAAATGGATCTTATCTGCAATAAGAACCGGCACTGATAGTAGATATATTACGAAATAGCATATGGAAGTGTTTACATGATCAATTCTGAAAATCTCGAAAATCCCGGGAATGACGTTCGGGAATACAGGATCAAAAAAGATGCCGGGATCCTGGGATTTCGAGATCCCGAACCCGGGATTGACATCCCTAATTCAGACTCACCCTGTATGGTATAGGAAAGGAAAGAATATTTCTTGTTTAAATAGGTTAAGCTATAATAATTACTTATTGCAGTATTTCTCTCCTATCCCAACCATAATCCTTTTTTTTAATTCAATCCTAAGAAAATTTCCAAAGATTAGCAAGCGCTACCCAAAAATAGTAAAAATATGAAATATAAACTGATTCCTGAAAACGAAGGTTCTATAAAAAGTTAGATTATTCTGTAAAGACAATTTGCAAGAAGTAGCTTGCAAGAATTCTATTATTTGGGCGACATCGCTTCTAGATGAACGAATATTTTCACAAGCACACGAGATTCTTCCCCAAAAAAATTTGAATCCAAAATGTTTTGCCAACCAAAATCAATGATTTTTTAATATATGGTACAACCACTTATTTGCTAAGGAATGAATTATAGATCTTTTGAAAAACATCACATAGGACTATCATTGTTTATTCAATTTCTAAACTTAAAGATGAGCAAAACAGTCCAACGGTATGAAAATTACCTCCGAAACGAAAATATCATTTGCTCATTAGAAGCGAAATCTACAATCTTTTCTACAGAGTGTCCGAATAAAATATCTAATAAAATTAAAAAACATCTACGCTACAGTAAAATGCATCAGTTCTAATTCTTGTAGACTGCTCTATCGTATGCATTCTCCCTAGGGGGTTTCAGGAGGTTCGAACCGGATGCATTTTAGAAAGAAAAAGATAATTACATATAAAATTATAGATTAATTTATGGTAAATTAATGGTACATATTATTTAGGGTCCAAGGGAGGGCGCAATAACAAAAAGGGAAACCCTGTCCTGTCGTAAATAGAGGCTATCATATACTCGGATATCGAAGTTATGAAAATGAGCTTATGACACTATAGTTGAACAGTTTGAAATTTGTAAGGAGATCGCTACAGAGGAAATTGTACACAGAGAAGATTAGGAGCTCAAAAACATATTCACGTGTTTAAAAATTTGAACATAATATGGTTTGGTAGAAGACCAAGGAAAACTAGAACTAGAAAAGAGAACTAGTAATCTGTTGTTTAAAATTTCATTAGGGGGAGTGTCAGATGACCTCAAAACATTTTCACATCGAAAAGTACATAATTGAGGAACTTTGTGAAAAGTTTCAAATTTGTTATCTAATTCTTAAATAAATGAAGAAAATGTGCAACTATTCATACTCCAGTTTCCCTTCTATTTTATACAGGTAAATTGAAGAAAAAAATCTCATTTCCTGATATGTATCCTTAGAAGAAATCGCAATTACTAAACCGTTATTTCTCGAAACGAAAGACACAAGACAACGAGAAATGATTACGGGACTGGAATTTAGGATTCAATATAAAAATTTCGAAGAAATTAAGGAAAACATGATTTCTGCTACTTTGATACCTCCGATATCTAGTTATCAATTGAAAATCCCGTAATGACGAAACAATGTTTTATTATAAAAACAAGATTCTTGTATCCTCGAACAATATCTACTTGTCCACTTATAAACGCCTGCATTACATATGCACACAACAAATTGTTCGCGACCAAGTGTGAGTGACGCAATCAATTAAACGCTATCAATGTGTATTATCAACCCTAAACTATTCCAAGCTGCCTCGCAGCACCTAATTGAACTTGTAAACTGGCTACGCCGCCGCCATATACATGCCATTCTCAATATCTTCATTTTTCCCGTTCGCAGTAAACCGCTGTAAATGCTAATACGCGCGCAATACGAATGCCACGCTATCTCCGGTTGATATCTTCCTGCCACAAGCACGTATCCGTTCGAGTACATAGAAAACTACTTATTATTGAAGCACATTGAAGGCGCTCGCTGTCGGAGGGGAAATGAAGAGCCGCGACCCGCGCGGCCAGGAACAAGACGTAAATGTTGTATAAGCCTTCGAATAAAGTGCATTTGGTAATTAAAAGTATACCACACTTCTACCGCCACATGCTTTGCATACTAGCGCACCGTTTGCGATAGGCCTAGAGTAAACTACAAGTAAGTAACGCGTGCTAATTATTCGTGAGTACTTTTAACACCTTCAAATAAAACCGCATGCATGCCTGCGTCGAACGTCGCAGTAAATTGATGAATTGTTTCGTGTTCGACACAATGCGTTTTAATTAGGGATAAAAGCAGTGGTGCATACTGCTAATTTATGCACCACTCACTTAACATCATGTTGCCCGTCGACTAATGACTTACGGATGATACAAACCAACACAGAATTGATTAATTGATTAATTAATCTATGATTAATTTTTCGCGTCAACATGCGAGCGCCCGCGGTTGTTGCGCAGCACATGCGAAACGTGCCCGCATTACATACTTCATTCATTCATCCTCCGCTTCGTAATCGCATAATCGTATAAATAGGATCCGGTTCCGGTTGACGTATTTCCGTACGACTTCCGCAACGCTCCACAGTTCATTCATGCCCATCGGCCGGTTCACGCACGATCGTTCGTGCCCAGGCCTGTGTGGCATATTAAAATCCGCAATCGCATCGAAAGTGTCGACGTTCGCGGCATTCGCATGCAGACGCACAGCGTGAAAAATATCGGAACATGAGGAATAACGCAAACAAAAAGTCCGACATTCCTCCATTCCACGTTCGCGGTGCATGCCGGCCGCGGACCACTGAATGAAAACATTCAAGGCATAGCTTCATTCAATACTCGCCGGCGCTCAGGAAATTGTTATATAAATAACTATTTGCAAGGTTATTTGTTGAACAAAATACGACGGCTACACTAGCAGGTGTAGAGAGTGTACATGATCACAGCGCAAAACATGTTTCCTGCAGATAATGCAAGACATTGGCTTCCATGAACTGAATGCGGCGCCTCACCGCATTGTGTAAAAATGTTATTCACTGTTACAGTTATTATTCCAAACGTCGTGCAGCTCAGTCATGAAAGCGCGCACAAAATGTCAATTTACACTTTACTCACGTTCGTGCGCACAATGGAGCTGCGGTTTTCTGGAATGTCCATAAAACTCGACCGGGAATTCCCAGCAGATTAGCAATGCACCCACAAGTGTACTGCTTATCACTTATTTTCCAAATATTGCTACCAATCTGGAATTCATCCATTGCATCTTCGTATCCGCTGCAGATTTGCACAATGCAGCCTGCAGCAAGCGCCGCTACTGCTCGCTGCTTCGGTGTGCGTGGAAAATACGTTATGCATTTCTAGCAAATTCTATCACGTCCCAGCACTTCGGTACGCCAATCGACATTCTTCTACGCTGTTCGGCGAGCGGTGCTCGTGTGCGTTTCGACCATGCTCGCATACGAAATGGTGTGGATTCCTTTAAATACTTAACACCAGGCGCGCCAGGTTTGTTTGCGAAAAACTTGAATGTAAACGCTGCACTGTTGTTACTACCTGCTGGAGTCATTTGCGAGATGTTAGAGACTTCCTGCAGTACATACGCCTGAAAATTTATTACATTCTAATTTATAGTACATTAAATAATTTAAAAGAAGGGAATGAAAATTGTGATTCACTGCAAAAGTTAGCATTCCAGAAATACATTCGACGAGGTTCTCGGGTTTCAAGCGTCCACATACCTTCGACTCCCCACTAGAGCAGATCAAAGCTTCTTACGTTTGGAAAAACGCCAAATTCCTCAGGCTATTGTTCTTCCTGCTTCATAAAGACTGATGACGAATCAACAATTTTAGTCTAACATTCCAAGTTGATGTAGATAAAATAATTGTACATTTGAGGAAAATCTTTACTTCTTATGAAACCATAGTAAATAATCTAATATCACTTTGAAATTAAGAATGGTTATAGGAAATTTCATTGTTAATAATAAAAGTTATAAATAGTTTTCTTTCCAATCTATTAGACTCCACTTAAAGTTATACTGAAAATGTTTGTACATATTTCATTAATTTGGTCATAACTTTATTAACAATAAACAAAAATTAGTTTGTAATACATTATTTAAAAGCTAATTAAGCTTACTTGTGTATAAAATAAAGTTAATTATCTATTATTCAGATAAAGGTATTCATGATCAAACTTCACAGATACTTCTGACTGTAAAATCCCACCGCGAAAGTATTTCTACTAAGGAAACCACAGAAAATTAACATTAACATAACAATTATATAGAATTTTCTTGTTAATAACATTATGAGAACAGAATGTTAATATTTTGTTTGAATCAAAAGTTCTAAATAATTTTCTTTTCCACGTATGTAATAAACTTAAATTTTTAGTGAAAATGTTTCTATTTCATTAAATTGATCATAACTTTTCCAATAATAAACAAAAGTTAGTTTGTAATACATCATTTAAGAGCTAGTTAAATTCTCTACAGTTTTGTATTAATTAAAATTTAAATATCGGCTACCTAAGTAAAGATATTTAAGTACAAACTTGGTAAATACTTTCAAACCTAAAAATTTACAGCGAAAGTTTTACATTTAAGCCTTAAATTTTAAGGAAACTATATTACTTTAAAATTAATAACAATTATACAGAATTTCCTTGTTAATAACATTCTGAGAGCAGAATGTTAATATTTTGTTTGAATCAAAAGTTATAAATAATTTTCTTTTCCACGTATGTAATCAGTTGAAATTTTTACTGAAAATGTTTCTATTTCATTAAGTTAGTCATATCTTTGTTAATAATAATCAAAAATTAGTTTGTAATTCATCATTTATAAGCTTGTTAAATCCTCTTCAATTCAATATAAATTAAAATTTAAATATCGGCTGCCTAGTTAAAGATATTCAAGATTAAAGTTGATAAATTCATTTGAACATAAAAATTCACAGCAAAAGTTTTACATCTAAAGAAACTATGTATAGTATATAAATATTTTTATATTACACACTTTGAAGTCAACAATATATAATCAGGGATGCAGTTAGGTGCTGTAACTGTTTTATGGACTTACCAAACGACTATATCTATATAAAATATTAGTATAAATCAGTGGGATTATATAAAAATGAAAAATAAATTGTCATAGGTCAATTCTTTATTAAACATTTACAAGGTACCATTTAATCCCACCCATCAACATTATAGTCTACATATGTATATACTCGTATGTATAATGCTTCTCTAATATCACAGTTTTGTGTTATTGACAATGAACAACTGTAGGAGTGCGAGTATCTGACACGTTGCAAGGAATAAGTACAAGTAATACTTCTTCGGTGTAGTTCTCGATTGACATTGTCTAACAATGACTACCATGAAGATCATCAATGAACAGATGTGTATAGAAATGTATTAAAAGTAGAAAGTTTACTAACCGATTAGTAGATATAGATAAATTGCAACTGGAACCAAGTAGACAGATGTGTAAAATAGGTCACTCATTTCAATTGGATTGTCTAAATGTGACAGTTAAATAAATTAAAAACAAAGCCACTGGCTTAGAAACATGCTGGTACTATCCAAGTCCTACGTCCAGGGTCATCATAACCAGGAAGCCGACAACAGCTCCCCAAGTTGCTAATTTTCCGTTGCCACTGTAACAAGTAGACATAGACATTGATAATAAATCATAAATTATAGGTCCCTGTCTATATATTATAATTAACAACCCCAAATATCTCTACTTATATGCAAACGTATATTCTCGTTCGCAAATGACGACGTTTGAATTCGGTCGAGAGATTACGTCGTCCGTCTGCGACCTAGATTTAGGAATAGAACGCTTTAGCCGCGCGCCGCGACCGGTCAGCTATTTGTTTGTATACGTATGTCGAAAATTTTATATACATATATTTTTAATTCGTCTCGGCTATTCTGTACCAGCCTCGTCGAGCAAACCAGACAACTCCGACAGAAGCCGCCGCCCGCCTGCCTTCGAGAGTGGGTTTTATATTTCGCACAAATATCAACTTCCTCAATAATTTTCCTATAATAGTTTGGAACGCTGCCCGGCCACAATAAATAAACATTACGCACTCTTCTCTAGACTTTGTGAAGGACCGCGAATCATTCATATTGGTGCCCGAATTGGCTGTCTGCCGATCTCAATATTTCCCTAACCTTACTTTCATCTAGATGCGCGGTAGCGCACCAACAAGTTTGGGCGCAGTAGTATAACTTTTGCCCGAGGGGTAGTTTTACCTTAGCCTAAAAATAGAGAGTTATAAAATTCTGGTTAGGTGGTATAAACTACATAGTCTAAAATGGGGAAGCCGGGCCAGTCGCTGTATTTGGTAGTTTTGAAAAAAATTCTAGGAATGCAGGACAGTATTTAATCTACTTACTAAAAAAATTAATACGTTAAATATTGATGATATTAAAACCCTGTCTCCTACAGTACTGGTTTTGAAATTAGTACTACGGTCGGGTCAAATCCTATCCACTGCATTTTCTATATTATTATCATGTTGTAAGATGATTAAAATGAAATAGAAATTAATTAGAACACTTTCAACGTTCATATAAAATTTATAAATATGTATATATAAAATATTTTAAAGTTGTTTAAAAATTTTAAAAAACATTAAAAACAAATATTTAAAATCTAAAAAATATATAAAACTATACAGGGTGAGTTACAATTCTACCAACAAACTTTCAGAGGATGATCAGGGAAGTTTCCTCAGTATTTTGATATCAGGAATGGTATCCCATCGGTTCCTTGTGTTGTTATGCCACTTTGTTGTTCTGTAATTGCACAATTCTATCCAAATAGAAATAGCTAACTCGTTACTGAGTCGCCGGAGACCATACGTTCCTAATATCAAATTACTCAAAATATATTTCGGGTTATGGTTTCATCATGTATTGTATGAAAATTCTCTTCTGTGCAATTTTACACAACTATAAATTGAAATAACTCTGTATGAAGGCATCGGAGACCACATCTTCTTATATCAAAATAGTCAGGAAACATACCTGACCAAGCCTTGAAAGATTGTCGGCTGAATTCTGGTTGCAAAAAAGTCTATCTGTTGTATTTCTATACAATAAAAAAGTCCAATTATTCCATAACGAACTATCCGAGTCCATAGGTTCCTGGTATCAAAATACACAAAAAACATTCCTAATCAACCTCTGGCAGTTTGTTGGTAGAGTTTTGACTCACCCTGTATAAGAGTTTAATCTACAGATGTATTACATATACAGATGTTATTGTGGATATGTATGAGGGTGAGTAGATCTTGATTGCTTTCAAACACGAACTTTTTGGAGCACGACCTGGTGGCGAGTACTCCCTATTCTGGACAAGTCTTACACAATGCTAACCTAAGCTGATAAGTGACTGACATGTTTTATACTGTTTACAGTTGTGCTATCTCCATAAGTAAAATTTCCTGAATTAGATAGGTATAGATACTAAATGAAATATAGATATCAGCAACAGATAATCGACTCGATTCTGAACCAACATTTCTAACATTATAAATTCCTAATGGCACTACAGGTTCGGATTTATGGTGAGAGTTTGTATAATTTCCACGTGAGTAGAGGAAATCAGACCCACCGTTTACTACTACGCTGGGTCAAATCCGACCCACAGATACGAAGTAATTCTCGATAAAAATGTGAGCACACAAGATATAATTCAGGTGAGGTACAAGATTGCGAAACAAAAACTATTCGCAAACATAATTCGGTCCGGGTCGGATTTGACCCAACAGTAGGAGTTAAATGGGTTAAAACATCCTAATAAAAACGTGGTTTCTTGCTAAATATGTCATTAAAAGCAGATAACTAGTACCTTCAACTACATGGGTCGTGTCCTATAATCTACCAGAGGCTTTTTCACAATTAATGCTCTCGTGAGCACAACATGGGCTAGTGATTCGAAATTGTAATACCAGTTGAGCGCGACATTCCTGTTTGTTGTGTGAATTCGTAAAGCGAATTGTTGAAATAACAATCGCATACTTGACTTTATACCAATTATACTCATTACTCTAATACTTATTATTTAAACCGCAAGCAAACACAGGAAGATTTTTAGGCGACGCTTTTTCCTGCCGCATTAACTTCAGAAACCCTATTGTCTGAACGCAACTACTGTTACTTCATACATGCCTTTTTTATTTACTGCATGACCTGGTAATAGCAATGTTCGGAATTTATAGCTGCAGGTTTATCTGTAACACATAAAACTTTAAAGTTTCTGTGTTTATGTGTTTAAAAGGCAATTCTCTAATCATAATGATGCATCTTAAACATTCCTGCAACAATCGCCACTGATAAATGTCGAATCAAAACATTTGCATAATAACGAACATTCTTTTTCATATCAATGAATATGAGTCACTGCAGAAACAATATTTGCATAAGTGTATAAATTGCCATTGTGTCATAAATAATGATATCATTAAATGCGAAGTATCACATGTATCACATGCGTTTCTATGAATCAATTACATACTTGAGGCTGTCATCAATGAATTTCGAGAAAATGCATTTGTCAAATGTACGGAGAAATGCCAGTAATTTACAAACAGTGTGCAATGCAGTTTTATCGCTGCCAGCTCACTGAGGCCAATGACGTCAGACTATATTGCAACCGATGTTGTAAGAAATTTTCCGAATCAATACTCGTGCCAAACGCATTACATGCATTCAAAGAATTTGCATCGAGTGTGCGAGGGCGTTGCAGCTCTGTGCAAAGAACATTCCGATGACACTTCCTGCTAAAGAAACGCAATTATAAAAGTTTGCTCTGCTTTCAAACGACCAGTAGTTATGTCCTGGGAGGCGCTAAAGGTATTGAGACCATACGTCGTATGTTGTTGATTAACGTCCTGCATTCTTGTCTTCAATGTCATAAGTTGTGTGCGTGTGTGTACATAAAGTGTTCGTATGCTGGAGCCGTCATCGCGTCAACGAGCATTACGTGAGCCGGCAAAGAGAAGGCGGAATGGAATTTCGTGCTTTTCTCGCGGCGATTTGCCGGAGCGCGATGATCTACTTATTTATTAACGGCTTTTTGGCGGTCGCTGCCAGTTCCGCAATTGGAAAAACACGCGAAGGAAAAAGAATGGAAAGGATTGCTTATTGCTAATTGTAGAGTGAACAGGGTGAGAGAGGCTGCATCTTATAAATTTGTTAATAGAAGTTGTTTTAACAAGATGGAAAATTCAAATTTTTGATGTGAATACTCATTAAGTTTGCTGTAATATAATTGTCAATTTCACCAGTGTGTGGCATTACTAAAAAATGCAAAATTCACATGTTATAATTACAAATTTTACGCCCCAGAGGCGTGAAGTTCTTTTGGAATTTAAAATTTGAAGCTACTGAGCATTTTTCATAATATGAACATATATATTTGAATCTGCTCCAATCCCATAGAAATTTTTAAATCAGTTTAAATCAGTTGAAGGAAATAAAAGATACAGCGACTAGCCGAGACCGAGTTTATTTGATAGTCCTAATACACCTAAAATAAATATTGAATTAGCGTTTTAAACAACTCTGTTCATTGTGTAAACGAACGGGATGCAACAATAAGTCTAGTCTCGCAGACATGATGGTATACTTTTTTTCAATATTAAAAAAAAACTGTTGTGTGCGAAGTAAATTTTCACTGTTTTCATAAATGTGTGTTCATAAAAGTTTTAACTACATTTGATGTCATTTTGTACATTGTTTACGAAAACCATCATGATTTCTTTCTATCACATCTCAATTTTTCGTATTTCTTGGTCAAACATGCTTTTGAGTGTTTTTCAAGTGTTATATCTTGGCTCCTTTCAACTCACTGTTTCGTAAAAATTACTAAGTATTCAGTAAATGATTGTACATTTATGTACTAAGTTGAAGCGGATTCAGAGTTTTCTTGCGACTGTGAGAAAATACATTGTAAACAATGGCAAAAACGTTCAAATAGGGGGGTTAGGGTGATTTTATGGTTACGTTCCTTGCGAGAGAACTGTTACTATAACACAGACGGCATTTAAATCGTGAAATTTATTATCATTATTATTTATAAATATAGGTGATAAATAAAGTATGTGAGTATGTAAACAAAATTCTAAAATAGCGTTATTTTTAGGAACATATTTAAAAGATGCAGTTATATAGAGGAACTGGTCGAAACTAGTGGGCAAATTCAGGCGGCAAAGCGTTTAAGCCCTTCTTTAGTGTGTACTTCAGCCGAAGTTCACAACTCAACATATTCTTATCGGAATAGCAGATTTGTATAGTGCAGTTTTTCAAAACTTTTGCAGGTCTACTCTATTTGTTGTAATTGTTAATCCTTTATAATTGGAGTTAATTGGAGAAGGTTTTAAGTGTATATAATCAAAAGGACAAGCGGGTATCTTAAAGATGTTGATTGCTATCGAATTTTAAACTTTATTTTATTGATGGTCCAAATTTGAGGTAGTTGCCCCAATCTTCGATCTTGACAATTTTGTTTATCTCTTGGACTTCAACGAACATCTATGACAACTAGTTAAATATCAGCTGAAGAATACTAAATTTACAATTTAAAATTAACATATCCATTGATAAAGAAAGAAAGTGTCGAAAAACGATCCGCCGACAGGATTCGAACCCGCGACCCTTAGCGTTCAGCCAACTTATCATCTCTCAACACCTGTCTTTCTTTATATATCTCGATCTCCTAGAGTTCGATTATAGTTGATACGCTTTCGACACTTTCTTTCTTTATCAATAGATATGTTAGTTCTAAATTCTAAATTTAGTATTCTTCAGCTTATAAGTACTTCAAATCCACAAATATGCAATTATATGTATGTATATAGTTAAATATAGTTTCATTTAGCCATACGTAATGGAATAACCCAGCCCTTTAACGAATTGACCGTGGAATATTAAAAAAAGAATAGATTTGCGATTATTGCAAATAAATGTCAAAATTTTTCGATTCACTATTTTATATTCACTACAGATTGTGCAATAAACGATTCTAGCAACTTAATTTTATTTTGTTATTGTTTGTTATTGTATGTAGGAGTCTCAAATCGTAGCAAAATGAAAATAGTAGCTCAAATTTGGACTAGTTCCTCTATTATATTTAATACATTTTACATAAACGTGGCCTACATATCAAAATAGTGTGAATTGACGCATACATCACCACGGTTACTGTTTTATTGCAGCGAACAGTGGCATTTTACTATGCTACCCCCTCAAACTTGAACGTTTTTGCAATTGTTCACATTTCTTTTTCTAGCGGTCGCATGGAAATTCTGAATCCGCTCCAACATTGTGCATGCATGATCAAACCCTTACTGCACATCTACGAATTTTTGTCAAGTACAGAGTTGAAGGAAACAAGAGATATAGCACTTGCAAAACACTTATAATTGATAGTAAAATTAGTTATTCTTGGAATTTTCAAAAGGAAGGTGTGGTAAAGAATTTTCAAAAGGCGGCCCATGTTCACCCACTTTACTCAAATTTGAATTTAATTAATATTACAGAAGGAAATATAATTATGTTTTAAAAAATATTACCTAATTAATTCATCCACCAACTTGAGGCTTCAACTAAACGCTACGTCAACAGTTATATGCCATACTACTTTTTATAAATAACATTTTTGTTGCTAAATATCATTGTTTTTAAAGCGAGTCTTAATTGTTTTACGTATTTGCATGATTTGCGAATTATTAAATATTGTGTAAAAAATGTGTCAACTACATCCGACATTCCCTATATCCAAAACAAAGTATTACACGACCGTAGTCAGGCCTACATAGAATTTCTACAGTCTTCCATGGCTGTCTACGGCCCTGAAGAACTCTGACACTAATTTAACAATAGATACACATTACTAGACGTGTGATACCAAGTACAATACGTAAAAGGAATTAAAACCTGCCATTTTATCAATTATTATCATTATTTGTTTCACTACCTATATTGCCGTATCAACGAGACCCGACATCCACTATATCCAAAAGAAAATATTACAAGACCGTAGTCAGGCCTACATAGAATTTTTACTGTCTTCCGTGGCTGTCTACGGCCCTGAAGTATTCTGATAGTAATTTAGCAATAGATACACATTACTAGATATGTGATACCAAGTACAATACGTAAAAGGAATTAAAACCTGCCATTTTATCAATTATTATCATTATTTGTTTCACTACCTATATTGCCGTGTCACTTTTAAATTGTATGTTATTATATACAACGAAAACATATTGATAAACTGCTAAATGCACGAATGGGAACAAAGCCATGCGCCTGTAACATAACTAGCCAGTAGAGTGGGCGTTTGAACAAAACCATTTTAGCGATGATATTGAAATGTTCATGTAATAAAGACTAACACTAGGAGGCTGTAATTAAATTTAACGTTGAGCATCAGCCCACAATCAGTATCAAACTATTCATTGCATATTTGGTATGAAACGCACAATTTATCACCATTAAAACTCAAGAAAATTCTTCTCGAAATACGGGTGGGCCACGATTGTTTTTGTTTTTCACATTCATGCAACTGCTGTAAAAAGTATCCGGTCAAAAACACGGCGGTGAAATTGACAACAACTGCCGCTATCTTTCCGCGATGGAAAGAGCGTATTCATCACGACTGCTGCAGCCTTCCTTCTCCTCCTTTTGCTTTTTCAGACGGGCCATTTCCATTCGGTTGGCTTACAGTGAGTGCACTGCGCACACTTCGGAATGCGCCGACCGTGCCTGGGACTCGTTGCGCAATCATCAAATATTTACGCATTCCGCGTACAGCACGCACAACCTATATGTATCATTAGGGGCCTGCAATGATCCTGCGCCGTTTTGCAGGCATACCAACGACACAAAACTAACAATAAATAAGCTAAATCACCGAAAACGACGGAAGACGAAAGAACTTACTTAGTATTGGCTTCGGGAATAATGTCATCCACGACAACGTAGATCATGGCACCCGCAGCAAAGGATAATGCATATGGCAACGCTGGTTTCGCCAATGCTACGGCGACGGCACCTAGAACCCCGAAAATAGGTTCAACCATTCCACTTAGTTGGCCATACCTGTAAAGAAGTACAATACAGGGTTTTATAAGAGCATTTATAAAAAAATTCGGAATATTTAAGAAATTATTTAATGAAATTTCTTCCACATTCTTGGAGCAAGCTGGCAAAAATATCAGTGTCGAGATCCGCATAACACGCAGAAGATAAATTCCGTCGCAGCGTTCATCTGCGTTGTTGAATCTTAATAGTTATTTATATTGAATGCGCTACGCATAAAATTAATGTACATGTTTTGCGACCCTGCAAGGCCGTTCGCCGCTCATTAAGCTCTCTCCCTCACGTTGCGCTCGTGCACATGCTTATATACCCGGCCCCTCCACCTCAAATCAGCATACATTTAATAGCTCAGAATATCGCCGTAATATTGCAGCCTTTGCAATCGTTCTAAAAAAAAACGAATAGATATAAAGTACCGATAGCGCGCGCCGCGCGCTGCATAAGCATGGCTATAAATAAAGTAATTGTTTAATTACAAGTGCTGTCATACGCATGCACGTCTACTGACTGTACACATTCCCATATTTATCCAATGCGTGAGTTAATCGATTCGGTGGAACGTTGCATGCCGCATGCCTTAATAATGAAATGGCAACTGTGTTATAAACATCAGCCCGCTGCAGCGACATACTACGCAGAACGCATTGGTGTATATTATTTCATTGATAAACTTGTTTTGTTTACATTTTCGGTGTGAAACCGTTTAGTAAATAATGTGACATCGCGCCAAGCCTATTATTTTAGTTTAGTATGTTTTACTATTAGAATTCAGTTTAGTGCTGCAGTTTTATTTGTTTTCTGTTTGTCTCGAGAGTCTGCTGTACACTCTAACCTTGATTTGCATATAAAACGAGCTCTAACAAAATGTATCCATGGTAGAGAAGTTTCACTGTATAAACTTAGACATAGCACTATAGCAACTACATACTTCGAAATTACACAGCAGATGACGGAAGAGGTGACTGTCAATTTTAATTGTGCTTCTTGGAGTTATTTTTCGTAGTAAATTGTTAGGAATTCATTGATGTCTTTTATTCACCTGCTCATTATAATTTTTTATTCAATTGTAAGAT
>JAODVP010108643.1:5175-48991 GCA_025400035.1 Tetradonia laticeps
ACTATTATGAAAATATACATTTTTTTATAATTCGGAAACGTTATTAAACGACTGCCAGACCTCAGTATGTGTCAACCTACTACCTATTCTTGCTTCATCATATTTTAAGGAACAGGAAATTTGATTGATCTGGTTTGATAAATTACGGTAGATCCAGTCTGCTTCGTGCTTACGGTTGTGATAGTGTTCGCGTCAGCAGTGGACAGCTATGCGCGGTGGCTTTACAATAATCGTTGTAGTGTTAGCGTCAGCAATATCGAGAGAAGCAACTCTATCTAGTAGAAGCAGGTAGAGCAGTACCTCCGGAGACTATGAAAACATGTATGAATTTTTCAATAAATTGGGAAACGTTATGAAACGACGTTGTGATTGCAATAGTCGTTGTAGTGTTAGCGTCAGCAATATCTAGAGAAGCAGAACTATCAACTATAAGTACCTAGAGAAGTAACTCCGTAGACTATTATGAAAATATACATTTTTTTATAATTCGGAAACGTTATTAAACGACTGCTAGACCTCAGTATGTGTCAACAGGAAATTTGATTGATCTGGTTTGATAAATTACAGTAGATCCAGTCTGCTTCGTGCTTACGGTTGTGATAGTGTTCGCGTCAGCAGTGGACAGCTATGCGCGGTGGCTTTACAATAATCGTTGTAGTGTTAGCGTCAGCAATATCGAGAGAAGCAACTCTATCTAGTAGAAGCAGGTAGAGCAGTACCTCCGGAGACTATGAAAACATGTATGAATTTTTCAATAAATTGGGAAACGTTATGAAACGACGTTGTGATTGCAATAGTCGTTGTGGTGTTAGCGTCAGCAGTGGACAAATGCGCGCGCTGCATTTGTAAGCGGCGTTGTAGTGTTATCATCAGCATTAATATAGGTAAAGAAGTACCTACGTAGACTATTATGAAAATAAACATTTTTCTGCAATTGGGAAGTGTTATTAAACGACCTCCAGCGAAAATACATTCCATATCCATGATGAGTGTTTGCGTGCTGGGATTTTTTCACTGGACATGAAAATGGTATTGATTGAGTGAATGGCCCGCCATTTTCATTTGCGTCCACGAGCGCAATCACTCGCCGAAGAAATATGAATGTCAACAGCGGCAGCACCTGCACGGACAGAGATTCCCAGTTCCGCTCGTTTACCTCGATTGCCATCAATGCATCGCGCCAGAGCGACAGCAAGTTGCGAGTCGCGGCAGGCGCTGCCGCCTCCCATTCAGGCGCACATAGGTATCTGATATTCAAGTCATCGGCGTGCGGAAACCCGAGTACAACAATATAACCTTGTTACGAGACGGTTGGCGGCGCGCGGCGGCAGCGGAGGTCGCCGGGCGGATGTGTTGACGGAGCCGGCGCTCGCGGAGCGCGGCATGTAGCGACGCGTGTACCGGTCGTGATTAGGCGACGTGCCGGCGTTAATTTACATAGTAAATTCGTACGACTAATGCACGTACGCGTTCGATGGCAGTCGCAGTCGTCCATGGGCGCGGCAGTGCTGGTGACATCGGCATGTCGGCGGCGCGCCGCCACTGTCGGTTGCGGATCCCTGCAATCCGAATTCGCACGCAATTACGCCGAAATGCTTTTCTCTCTGCCACGGTTTTAGGCTTTCCTATCCTATCTTCCATTCCAACTTGTCTATCTTGTTATGTAACTCGACTCCCATTACCGTGTGGCGGCTTGTAGCGATGCAGGGGCGTACGATATCTCTCGCGAAATTATTAATGACTATTTTTTAAAGTGCTCTATCGCCATGCGCTCTATTCACTGCGTATTCATTCGCTAATAAATACAACATGAATTAATCGTAGTCAATCTCCTCTCCAATCGCCTTTTCAATTCATTCGGTAAATACGTCACTGATAACGAAGTGCTATAGAATTCAATAAACGTGTTGACATGCTACAATAATAACGATCTTAGACAAACTCATTTTTCGTGCGCTGGAGGCGAAATTCGAATTTTTATTTGTTGTTGTTTTGTTTTTATTGTGTATCAATTTCAAAATAGGTTTGCATATCTATATAAATCATGCATATCTATTTAGAGACAATGTTAAGTAGTGCATGTCAAATTTAAGTTTTATAGTCTCTAATAGTAATCCAAGTTTTTATTTTGCTATTTTCGCGGACGGGTAGGAAATAGACACGAAACTATTTTTTATTGCACTCTCAAAATGTTTTTTACTGTATAGAGTTTTAGTGTAGAGTTTTATTGCTTTGCTATCATCCGGGAATAGAAAATGGATAAGAAACGATCTTTTTATTGCATCCCAAAAAAGTCTCTAGGTTAGACGCAATAAAATTTGAGATCCTGAAGGTAAAAACAAAATGGACACGAATTTTTCCGTTTTTATCGCTTCTACAATCATCAGGTTTTTATGCCTTATTTTCTGGAGCGCATAAAGAAAGATCTCAAACCACCTTCTGTAGTACACCTTAAAAAAAGTTATCCTGCCCATTTTGGGTTATTTGTATTGGCTTGCTCCTTCATAGAGGGAACACTGAGCTAGTCTGACCCTAGTGAGCCAAGTTTAGGGTCAGACCCGACCAAGAACTTTTAGGTTCTATTCTATAACTTAGATTTTATTGAATTTCCTTCGATACTAGAGCTTAAAATTCAACATTTGAGAAAGATCTACATTTTTTTAGACCTTGAAGAAGAACTTTTGTTACCTTGTCATCTTTTGGAAGGGATACAACATGGTTTCGAAAGGACCTATTTCAGTGAACCCTAAATCAGACTTTAGCAGCTTGCTCCCTGCATGGATGAACACAAAACATGCAAAAAAAGGCGGTTGTATACCCAAATCTCGATTTACTGCTTCTGCAACAATAAGATTTTATTATTATCTTCAGGGGTAGATACAGAAACAACCTGAAACGATCTGATTTATGGCATCCTAACTTATATTTTATTGCCTTTCCATTGATGAGAGAGTTTAAAATTCAAAACATTGCAGAAATTAGAACTTTGGGAAGATCTACATTTTTTTATTTGAAACCTTAGAGAAGAACTTAGACGTGCACCACCGTACACGTTAATTTCCCGTTTTCCAATAGCTACGTAACGTGTGAACGTGTAAATCACAGCGTGCATGTAGTATAATTTGCAAACTTTTCTAAACTAATAATACGAGTTAAGAAAATATAATCGATCAAGCGGCCACCCCTGCAATGTTGCTCGCAGAAAGCTGTTTACCATGTGTATGCAGATATTATTTGCGGCGCAAGCACATGCAAACTTTATGTTAGCCTGCTTACGATAATAAGCACTCTATATAGTTACCTACATATAGTACGCTCTGAGCAATGCAAGCTTAAAGCTTTGAACATCAACACTGCACAGCAACATTTTTTGTTTTTGTCTGATCTTCCAGCAACTTTTCCGCTCCCATTCACATTTGCATAAACTAATTAAAAACTTCCAACTTCAGATGAAGACATGGCGCTCACGTCTCCCTTAGATACTCGTACACGAAAAAATATGTGTAAGATTTCCCGAGATTGTCAGGAGTTGAGATGTGGAAATTTCAGGTGCGGGCGAAAATGCCGCACATCTCAAAGCATGCGACGAACACTAATTCAATCCGAACAGTTTCATTTGCGTTGCCGCCGACGCCGACTGATAATTAGAGTTACACCTCCGACTCCGGTTCGTTCGTGCCTCGTGCCATACGGAACCTGGCAGCGGTGGCGGGCGCGCGTCTATAAAGTTCGAAACTCGAACCGCCGCCGTCGTTGCACAATGATCAATCATGTAATAATGCACTTACATGTTTCGCAAACTGCCGAACAGGTGCACGCCGCGCTTCGCATAATCCGATCGCTGCCGAATGCAGCAAACGGTCGAGAAAGCGCCGCCCCCGCCGCCGCAATTGAGCGTGGCGCGAGCGCGCAAATGACCTAAAAATGGAACTGGAGTTTATGAAACTTCTGCAAATGTCAGGTCTTCGGAAAATATTACCGCCGCCAACTTCGCTGCACTCCGATGCTTCACTATCAGTAACGTTCGATTGTGTTCGACGCTCGAGTACATGTCTGTGCGGAAAGTTCGCGCTGCGCATGCGCGCATTCGAATTCGCGGATGAACCTAATGGCGACTATTTTGTTTTGGCCGCAGTTTCAACTGCACTTCGTAGTTTATTGCCTCCGTTTCGCTTTTATCGTGAGCATCGTTTGTTGTTAAATTACCGCGAACTAGAGCACGCCGTCGAAGAACGTACAACGTAATCGAATTATATACGAAATTGATAAATGATTATTACGTTGTTTTCGGTAATTCGTAGATTGCTTTCGGGTTATTGATATCGGCGATTATTCCACGTTTCTGTGTTTCCACCGGCGGTGATTCAGCTTCACCGACCTCCGAAGACAACCGCGCTGGAAAAATCGCAAGAATCGCTTTGTGGTTGCTGGAATGCCGAAAACCGCAATCGATCCACTAGCGAAATCGAATCATCTTAATGAAGATATCGAGCTTGGCCCACAAATTACGCCCTCATTAAATGGATTTATCGATTTGCGGTCTCATCTTCATCATTGTTCCACTCACGAATAAATCATTCACGTTTTACCACATTTTGGGAACGCTTCGACGATAAAAATAGACGTCAATTACTACTGCATGAGTGACGGAAAAATTCACTCGGTTCATTTTCATTGATATCTGCCTACTTTTACATGTAAAATATAATATTTATATATTACACAACAAAACTCATATATAAATAAAGCACTAGGTGGAAAATTGTACCACAAATAATAGTTTTATGGCATCTCGACATGAACTTGTCCCCGTAGATTAACAAATTATCGAGCGAAGAGTATCCATAGGTTTAGTTTGGTCGGTTAACAGCGCCGGACGATTCAGTGCAGATAATCGGATCAAAATCTTATTGGTGCAAGTCAATACTAAGTACTACTTACCATGGGCATTATGGCTTAGTGGCTCATTGAAATTCTTTGTAATAAAATAAAATATATGTTTTAAATGCCTGTTTACCTGTAACCAGCTTCATAGCAAAGTACTAGGTGTGACCGAATGTGAAGCAAGAGGTTCCGAGACCGAATCTCGGCGCCGTGTGTTTCTAGTAAAATTTGTAACGACCTGCGGTCATAAATTGATACAGGAACTTCTGATGACATCTTGTTTTGGAGAAAAAAATAGTTTTACCAATGTGTGTTTCAGAAGATTTAAAAAATTGCTCATTTTGGAGGTCGATTTTACGGGTCTTACAACTAATTTAGTAACGGGGCCAGCACAATCACAAAACTGTACTTTTAGATTTTGAAAACTTGAAATTTAGAAATAAGCTTCGGTTGAAATGTAAATGTAGTCTTCCAAAACAAATGAGAAACAATTTTTTGGTAAAAATCTCACGGTATTATTAATTTTGCAAACATGTTGCGACGGCAACATTCAGAAATCACAAGGGAGCACGAGCTTCTTTCGAGTGCGCGTGCATTATTCATAACGGACAATGTGGCCGTCAATCGAATGGTAATCTGCGGGCGGCAGTATCCCGCCCCGCCAATTTCGACAGACATCCGCCGAGACTTTTAATATTTCACGTGTTATGACGCAATAACAGCCGCGCGGCCTTTTTGCGTCGATTAAGCGCTGCGAGTCGTGGCATAAAATCCCGAGTAGTTTTCCACCAGCAAGACATTGAAATAATCATGTGAATCATGCGACACGTGCGCGAAACTAGCAAGCGCATAAATGATTTATATGCCGGCCGGAACGGCGAATGCACATGGAATAACAAGTTTCACTTTGCTGCGCCTTGGCGCAATATTTAAAATGCAGGCGCACACCGTGGAAGTGCTGCCCACGCCGAGGAAAGCCCGGCGCGTCTATGAGCATTTTTCCTATTGCGGCCAACGACGACTTGGAATGCAGCGGGAGATACAGCGGGGGCGGCCGCGACACGGCGAGTACACGTTCGCGCGCTCGTAAAACCATCGCCGTGTACGAAATAACCTCGGCAGTGCGGGCCACACGCGCGCATAAAGTTTACATTCAAGTTCTCTCTATTAGTTATACATGTTCCGGGAGTGGCGGTGCCAGTGCCGCCCGTATGTTGGCGGGCATCGACTGCGAGCGCTGCCGCTGCTTGAAGTTGGCGCTGGTGAGAGGCCAGGCTCAATATCTAACTTATGACAATGCGTTCGCCGCCCTCGTCTTCGTCGCATTTAGCAGTGTACAGGAAGTACGATTTTCGCTACAAAGCGTCAAACTAATAACCAAGCTAAGGAAGCACATCATATTTGCAGAAGTTGATTAGTCTTGCTTACTCTTTAGTAAAGAGTCTTTATACTTCGCTGGATTCTATACCGTGAAGTGAAGTGCAATGGATTCAAACTTCGGTATTTTGTAGTCAATTTTATTTCCTCTTTTATTTATTTACGAATTTATATTTTACATTTCTTTATTTTATTTCTATAACTTAATTAAAAGCCTTGAACAGCCTTGAAAGCCAAGAATTCAAATTGTGTAATGAAAAGATTGGAGTAACCGGGACTCGAATGTGGGTCAAATCCGACCGGGACCGAATTATGTTTGCGAATAGTTTCTGTTTCGCATTCTTCTACTTCACGTGAATCTAAGGTACCCTATGAGTCGGTTGCCCCCCACGACCCCCAGCGCCGGCCGCTATACTAGTTGGTAGGGCAATGAACCTAAATTATCTGAATTCGGGTTCGAATCCCAATTACCCCAATCTTTTCCTAGCAATTTGAACTCTAAATTATTGGATCAAAAATCTTCTTTTATTTGTAATTTAGAAGTTACCATTGATATAGAAAATTGATATAGAAAAAAGTCTTAAAATAGTAAACCGCCGACATGATTCGAACCTGCGACTAGTAAATTTCGGAGCTAGTAAGGAAAACTATACGTAGAACAGTATTTTACAAAATATAATAAATATTAACAGAAATTTTATTCACTTTTATCAAAAAATCGTTCATTTACTCCTCGAACCGACTTGCAAAGTAGACCAAATAAATGTACGCAAAACAATGAGAAGCAAACAGCTCCCACTTTGATGCGATGTAAGTTATAATCTGTTTCTACAGCGCAATGAGATGACCTTGCAGAGAAGTAAACAAAAATTGCAGGAGCCTCACAAAAACAAATTTGTTCATAAGCAAGTTTAGGTCATAAAACTTTGTACTTAATATTAGTCCAACCAACGATTCACTCCAGCAAAATTTAATGTAAAGTAAAATAAGTTCCCCTTTTTATTTAATTTTAAATAATACACTAGCCAATATTAAAATTTTCAAGAGAAGACTGAAAAATACGTTATAATAAACTCCACATCTTTTTTTTTATAATTCGAATAAGCATAAAAGCAACTGTCGAAAAATACTAACTGTTAAAAGGTTACAGGACCGCACAAAATAATCAGAGATACACAGTCATATCCCGCCACATTGTGGGGTGGCACACATTATTACAGTCCATGATTGAACATTGTGCGAAACAAAGTGCATTCATTAGCGCTCACAAAAAATTTGTCTACGGATTAGCACCTTTTGTTGGCGAGCATTGTGTTCTTCAAACTAAAATTCCATTCATCAGTAAACACCCCGCATGCAGCACGCAGATTTGGCCGGAAATTTTTAATTTTTTTCCTTTCAAGCGCCCGCAGGCGATGCAAGCATGTAGATCAAAATTTAATCAAATCGAATGCGCCACACCGGTGTTCGCACTATTTTGATGGCCTGCGTTTCTTCTATTTACAGCGCAGCGCTTTTTTCTGCTTCGGCAGACACCTACGTGCTTCACGCACGCTGTAATGAAATTGATAAAATCGAATCGACATTATGAAAATATGCTTTTAATGGAATTATTTTCCGGCTTCATAATTTTCCTAGTTTCGACAGCGCAATCGAGCATACGCGTGATTCCCCTGTGTGACAATGCGTGCAAGCGTGTACAAGTATTTGCGAGCCGCACTGAATCAATTTGCATGATTGGATGAATACAAATTCATCATTATAACTGCGCAACACTTTTGCTTTCGATTAATGCGGTGTTTTTCAACTCAATTGAAATGAAAACACAATCAAAAATGCATATTTACATTTAACTTCTGTAGGATTTTACAAAGTTTAATTAACGCACTCTTTTATAGTGAATAAGTCGGATTATAATATATATTTGGTGATATTTCAAACATCGATGGGGTGGTCAACAAGGCGATTTAGATTTGCTACTTTCCAGGCCAACGCGAGTCTAATATTTCTAATACATCGGTATGTCAAAGAATCAAGGATAAAACCGTTGTTTTGACACCAATTTTGATGTGGTTCTAATTAAATCAGCGATGCGGGAATATTTCAGTGAGCAAGAGCAACTCTTCCTTGTTAAAATGACATCATAAAAACTGAGATTCTACTTATGGTTTCCACGGAAAGCGCAATTTTCCATACCATGTTCTGCAACACATGTTATGAAAATTTGACGGTTTTGGCAGTCATTTTAAAGTAGTTGAAATTAATTTAGCGCAACTGAGCAACTCTTCCTTATTAAGATGACGCCATAAAAACTGTGATTCTACTTATGGTTTTCATGGAAAGCGCAATTTTCCATGGCGTATTCTGCAGAACAGTCTATAAATGTTTGACAATTTTGACAGCAATTTTAAGGTGGTTCCAATTAATATAGTGTTACGAGATTGATTCAGGGGACTAGCTAGATCTTTGAAATTTAGCATGCAAATACGTTTGATGAGCATATAAAGGGAAATATCAAAAAATTCAATTTTTCTACCCATTGACTTCGCTACATCGAAAGATAGCTACAATGTCAATACTACTGGAAACAACGATACATGGAAAAATGAAATCAGGGGTGGCCAACAAGGCAATTTACATTGAGACAGACCCATAATTTTGCAACTTGCCACGACAATGTTGTTGGCCATCCTTTCGATATGTTGTCGTTTAGTGTTCAAGTAAGCGTATGCAAGTCTAATATTTCTAATACATCGGTATGTCCTCCCTATAATCCAAGAACATAGACGTATTCCCGCCAAAATACGAGTTCCCTTGAATAAAATATCACAGAGTTATCTTTGCCTGCAATGCTCATATTTGAAGACAGATAAAAGGCGGATGAATCGAATTGACTAATCAAATGTGCGCGAGCAAAAGCGGCGTGAAAACAAAGAAAAAAGTTGAAGACGTAAAGTAAAATGAAGAGCTTATTAAAGTAGGAAAGATTAATAAGCAAAAACCGAACGGCGCGCGGCAATTTCGAAGCGCGAACAAAAACGAAATGATTTCAATTAAAGTTGGAGAAAGCAATTATTCATTCGCGCGATGAAATAACGGCCGACGAAACGTGCGCCCCAACACATCGCGCCCGAACGCTAAGCGTCACGAGCTTAAATTACTTCTTGTCATTTTTCTCTATCTAAATTCGCCTCTCCGTGCTTCAGCAAACGCGCGCACCCAGCGCTCTATTTTCCTTGGCGGCTGCACTTCCTCATTGTCTCGCCCACCTTTCCCATTTCCCTAACAACTCTTGCGCTTTTCCAGCCTCTTCGCTCAACTTTGTGTTAGTTTTTCCACTTGGACTTTAAGCTCCAACTAGTTTTTCCATATTCTAGACTCTAGAATCTAGACTTATTTACTACATTTGCATGAATTTGCTGAATTCGGTTTACATTTATCTACTTAGTTATGATCCAGAATTTAGAATTTCCCCAATCAATTATAAACGTGATCAGCAGTAATTTGTAACACGATACCTAAAATATTCGGAAGTTTTTTTGTGTGTCGGTGATGGGTATGTAATTTCAAACGCGCTTCACTTAATTGCGCCGAAAGCATGAGCGGCAACGTGATGCGACACCTGAGCGAAATTTAATTGCTATATAATACTCTTGACTGCTTCACCTCCGGTGGTTAACATTCGGCAAACTTTACACTTTTTCACAAAACGCGCTGCTTATGTGTGGAATAATATCTCAACTGCACACACTAATTGACTTCATTATGTTTGAGATTGATGTACACTAACTAGAAGAGGCATGCTTCTATTTGCGGCGCTAGTGCGCATGCATAATACCCTAATATGTACATATAGAAGAGAATATGCAATACGTGCATGCGGCATTAATTTGAAGCTTTGACAGAAGATCGCGTTGCATTGCACTCCACTGAACGATTTAATCACCCATCTAATACCTAATACCAGTAATTATCTGCTTTCACGTGCTATTTATGATAATTCAGATTCCAATATGAGAAGATTACCTAGAACATTACTTGTCGAATCGATAAAATACGTTATGGGTCACGGAAATAGGATTTTTGCTACAAAATTGTAGAAATTATTGTGTTGTAGAACCTTTAAGCAATGTTAAATCTTTAGGCTCATTGCTGATGCTAACACTAACAGCGATCACAACGCGCACAGATGTCCACTGCTGACGGTAACACTAGCATGAGTGTCTCAAGTTCGCACATTCCTTACGTATATTTCTATATGTACTAAACTTGGATGATTTTATTGGTAGCTTATATTATACCACAATAAGGTTTTTGTACCCTGTTATAATGAGCAAACCCTCGATAAGGCAGAAAATACGAGTTAAGGCAAAGAAGCATAATAGCGTAAAATATTCTAAAATAACGTAAATTAACGCAAAATAACGTCAAACGCAATATTATTCTGACCCCTTTCACTATCAGCACCACACACATCCCACCCCCTCAGGAAGAGAGTATTTTATATTTTACATTCTATTTGAAGACTTAGAGAATAGCATGAATATAAAAATACAAAAATTTTGATGAATTTATTTATAGCTCCGTAATCCGCTTGTGTGTAGGATCACTCTTCACAATCCAACAATTTAATCCCACAACAGATTAAGCACACAGCCGCATATGCCAAGTCCATCAGATATTATATATCGGATCATTGCTGACGCTAACACTCACAGCGATCACAACGCGCATAGATGTCCATTGCTATATGAACTAAATTTTGATATTTTATAGGTAATGTACATTATACCACAATACGGCTTTCTACCTTGGTATAGCCCTGATATAATTTTGGAAGTAATTATCAACCCAGTGATAAAGGAGGATATAAGGATTAAGCCACATCAAGCAAAGACGTGGAATAGCGTAAAATAACGTAAACTACCACAAAATAACGCCAAAGAGTATTATTATTCAAACCCCTTTCACTACCACCACCACACTCCCTTCCCAAACATGCTACCCCCTCATGAAGAGGCTATTTTATATTTTACAATATACCTGATGAGTTACAATTAGAAAATAAAATGTTGATGACTTTATTAGTAGTTTCCTAATGCGTCCATCCTACACAGCCTTCACTACCCCTCCTCTTACGGTCAGTAATGTCTCCCCACCACTTCTCCCTCCGACCCCCTGATCAACCCCCTCCAAAAAGTGCGCTTAGGACTATTTAACAAGTAGCTACATTTTCAGCTATTGAATTATTCGCCAATTAAGATGAAATAAAGGATTAAACACACAACCGTGTATGCCAAGTCAATCAGATATTAAATATCGGCTCATTGCTGACGCTAACACTAACAGCGACCATAACGCGCAGAGATGTCTATTGCTGACGGTAACACTATCATGAACGTCTGCTCTCAGTTTCGCGCACACCTCACGTATATTTGTATATACACTAAATTTTGAATAAAAATTTAGATGATTTCATTAGTTGCTTAGATTATACCACAATAGGGTGTATGTGCCTTGTTATAGCCCTAACATAATTTTGAAAGTATTTTTGAAAGTCCCGATAAAGGACGAAATATAGGTTAAGTCTTAGAGCTTTGATGAATTTATTAGTAGCTCCGTAATCCTCCTATCCTACACACTTTTCTTATCCCCTCTTCTCATACCGTTACTAATGTCTCCCCACCACTTCTCCCTCCTACCACTCCTATCCACCCACTCAAAACAGTTCGCTTAGCAATATTTGACATGTAGGTACATTTTCAGCCATTGAATTATTCGCCAATTAACATGAAATAACGGATTAAGCACACAGCCGCATAAACTAAGTCCATCAGATATTAAATTATGCATAGTTTTTAATGTGGAAAATGTAACATGCATGAAACATCCATGTGGATCGAATGTAATGTATGCGCTGAAATTGAATTCCATGGAGGGCTTAACGAAAAATTACATTTTGCTGCTCAAATTAGTGTTGGTGCTTCTCACACGCGTTGCGTTGGCAATAGTCGGTAGGTAAAATTCATTTCACAATTCCACATTGAAGTGTGTTTTTGTTTGGCGCGGTGGTAGTGCACACCAGTTATGCATAGCAGAATACGATACGGAAGTTACACTTCAGCAGGATAAATATTCAACGTGCCGCTGCACTTTCAACAGCTTTAGTTTCTCCGCAGCGCGTTCTACCGCTGCTGGCTTGTGTAATTATTTATTGTAAATACAGATTATTTATATTTCAAACTTGTTACTGGAGTAGAAGCACGACGCCTTTTCGAATCAAACAGGTGTATTTATATTTCTCCAGGGTGTTACGTTTGATATTACTGTTTCAATAAAATATCGCCGCCTGCGCGGGCGGAATCTTAAAAAACCTTCGAAAGTTCAGGTGAAAATTAATTTAGAGTGGAGTGGAGTGCAGGTGAAAGGGTACACTACTCTTTATTTTAATGTGGATTAATTGCATTGACCTGTGTTAAGGTCAGCTGCAATGTCATTTGCAATTAAACTATACCACGGTGGTTTACGCCCTCGTGAATTGACTTTGAGAGAGAGAATTGTCAGAAAACGTAGCCCGCAGCCAAGTTCGCTTTGATTAGATTTGGGATCTTTTCAGCGGACAAAGCAATGCGACGAGATTTCGCATTGATCCGCATCGCCTCCGGACTTGTTGCACCGACTGATTTGGTCCTGGGTGGTTAGCGTCTATTTTCTTTGCACTTTGGGCACAATCCACCTTTGTGTTTGCACATCAATTATGTTCAAACAGGTTAGGATCATTGATTAATATCACAAACCAACTGGTTGTGGCTTTCGCTATATCCAATACAGGGTGGTCGTCTAAAGACTGTGACTAGGTCATCTTAATTGCAACATCGAGACATATAGTGCTTTAGATCTTTAGTGTTTTCATCGGAAGTTTGAAAAATGAAACTTCCCAGTCTTATCTATAGATTACAATTATCTCCACGCCCCTATATATGGTAAATTCCTTAGGGGAAGGTATTATAAGCAAGAAGTTTCTGTGCGCCACCAGTTTACTGGCTCTACAAGGTGCGGCGTTAAAATATCCTTTTTTAAATCTGTTATTGTGGACTTAATAGGATGTGTAGAAGGATGTCTATGGTTGTGATAGAAATTATAGAATTGGAAATTATATTTTTCACATTCTTCAAAAACAATGTAATTTTGGCTGAGGTAGTATGCCTTTTTGTCTTACATTAATACTAAAACCACGCTGCCGCCTTAACTAAAGCATTTTTTTTGCTGAAAACTTATAAAAAGTAAAATTCCAATTCTATTCTTTAGATTACAATCATCTTCAGTCCTCTATATATTTTGATCACCTCACAGGAAGGCGTTAAAATTGAGAAGTTCCTATGCGCCAGGCTGTCTATATTAATTGACCTCGATAGTAACGCTCAAACAAAGTATTTTATAGCCTGGAGGAAAATTGAAGGTCGTAAAATCGATGTTGATATTCGAAATCGTACATATGTAGGTCCTGCATCAGCTACATGTGCATCGCGTCTGCTTGACGTGAGATCGTAACATCGCATATTATATGGATGAGCGTTATTGGCAGCGGCGGCATCAGCAGGGGATCGCAGGGCCCGAAGAGGCGGCGAACACTTGCGTTAGATAATTTACACGCGGCGTGCTGTGTTATTCCGATAGCAGCGGCGGCAGCGCGCACAATGCCGCCCGCGCCTGCACATTACGGAATTTATAGCGCACAACTTTGATACTGGCGACCGGAAAATCGTTCAACGTCGAAATGCTAATCGGTTTGACATTTAATTAGCAGGGCAATTAGCGCAACTAGGCCGCCGCCGCCGCTAAGTCACGCTGCACGATGCATGCGCCTTTTTGTCGGAGCGGCGGAGGAAGCGGCGCGAAATTGCGGAAACTGGCGCGGAGACGTCGGCGCGCAAACGCGAATTACGAAATTACGAAACGATTGGACGCTCAAGACGACGACGGCGGCGGCGGCGGCGAGAGTTTCCTTATTTATTAGTGCCTGGCATCGAATTGCACTAAGTGCAAACACAACTTGGCGCCGCCCGCAAAATCGCAAAAATTGATTTCGCTATTGATTTGATATTGATGACGCCTTGGTACGAATCAGGCATATTCAATTACTGCGCGTGCTACTGCGGCGGAAGCGCATTTCATCGCCACATTACCAAACTTTTACTTTGCACGTGCCACTCACGCTGCACGCGCGTCGATAGCAATTCCGCCAACTGAAGCAGTAAAAACTGAAAATAAAACATTTTATTGCTGCGTCTACATGTGTGTACACAAGACAATTTAATCGACAGTGGACGTTAATAATGCTGCGCCGGTTGTAAAAGTTGCGAGCAATTTACCATCGGAATTAAATTGCACTTCGTTTGCAACAACTTTCTACGGGCCGCGTTTTGGAATGAAAGGTTTTTGTCCTATGTTTGTATTTTACATAACATACCAGGAAATTTCGGAGTGGTTTTTGTTACAGGTTTATTAAACAAACATGTATTTGGCTGCAATTTAAAATTTTTTAGAAAAAGCGTCGGAATCGCGTTTTACTAGCGACCAACCTTCTAGGAATTTATACTATTTCAAAGAAAATAGAAAACGGGACTTTCATCTACAAAAGATTTCCTAGTAAAGTACGTACGATTTTATGTATACAACGAATTTTTAAAAAAATGATCATTAAATATGTAGTTGTTAATACCATAAATTATAATGATAACAAAAAATACGTACGTGGTTTACTAGATAATATTAATATGAAGGTACAGTTAAAATTTGAAGTTAAAAGGAGCTATGTCTACGAGTACCACGGTCGCCCGATTTGAAAATTGCAGTTTGGAGAAATCGTCTAAAAAACACCATTTTAAGATAGGTTTTGCAGGCGACCCTGTTTCTTGGATATCATGCTAATTGAAACAAAATAAAAAACGGGACTGTAAACTATATCCGATTTGCTAGTAAATTACGTAAATATTTAGCTATGCATCAATTTTTTACAAAATGGCGGCCTTCCAAACAAAAGTATTCAATTTTTCACCTAACAAATGATCATTAAATTGTTGGTATAGCAATAAGTTATAATGATAACTAAAAATACGTACGTGGTTTACTAGATAATATTAATATGAAGGTACAGTTAAAATTTGAAGTTAAAAGGAGCCATAGTCTACGAGTACCACGGTCGCCCGATTTGAAAATTGCAGTTTGGAGAAATCGTCCTAAAAACACAGTTTTAAGAAGGCTTTTACGGGCGACCCTGTTTCTTGGATATCGTACTAATTGACATAAAATAAAAAATGGGATTCTAAAATATATCCGATTTGCTAGTAAAGTACGTAAGTGTTTAGCTATGCATCAATTTTTTTTACAAAATGGCGGCGTTCCAAACAAAAGTATTCAATTTTTCATCTAACAAATGATCATTAAATTGTTGGTATAGCATTAAGTTATAATGATCACTAAAAATACGTACGTAGTTTACTAGATAATATTAATATGAAGCTACAGTCAAAATTTGAAGTTAAAAGAAGCTATAGTCTACGAGTACCACGGTCGCCCGATATCAAAATCGCAGTTTGGAGAAATTGTCCAAAAAACACAATTTTAAGAAAGGCGACCCTGTTTCTTGGATATCATACTAATTGACACAAACTAAAAAACGGGACTGTAAACTATATCCGATTCGCTAGAAAAGTACGTATGTATTTATCTATACATCAATTTTTAACAAAATGGCGGACTTCTAAAAATGATATTCTATTTTTCATCTAAAAAATGACCATTAAATTGTTGATATAACAAAAAGTTATAATGATATCAAGGAATAAGTACGTAGTTTACTAGATAAGATTAATATGAAGCTACAATTATAATTTAAAGTTAATAGGAGCGATAGTACCAGAGTCGCCCGTTTGGAAAAACAATTTGAGAAAGTGGCATTTTGCGTACTACCTACTAAAAATAATATCAAGAATAAGTATAAAATAAAAATACATGAACTAAAAAAAATTGTAATCGGGAGTTGGGTGTTCCCTGAGGTTTTTGTATGAATATATAATAATAATAAGCAAATTATTAGAAAATTGCGGTCGCAGAATGCACAATACGCGGTCGGAGCAGAAGGAAAACAAAATTCAACGCTCGCACGTTAAATGATCGGATAATATCTGCCCGTCGGTGTATTGTAATTGACTCGAGCCCGGAGTGTCTGCATCCAGAGTTGATTTTGCGCTCGGCAGCGGGAGCGGCGGTGCATTGGGCCTTTGAGTTCATTCGATACCAATTTAACTTGCATTCCGCATGCCCCATCCGCGTTGAGAGTGCCAATGGATCCGGACTTGCATAATAGCCACTCCGCGACGCAACCGTCCCCGCACGCCGCCATAAAGCGCACTCCGGATACCGCCGCCGCCGTGGGCACCACGAGTACCTACTACTACTAACAGCGCACTGATAGTAGCGCTGAGCGGCGACGCCGCTCGGATTTAATTAAAAATTTAATAAATAGTTAAACAGTTAGTATCAAAGCAGGCACGGAGGCGGCGCAAACCGTCACAGATGTTCGCGACGACGATATAAAACATTCGCGCGAGTTTGAGACACTCGACGAACAACTAAGTGCTGATAGCAACTAATTAATTTAACACGGCCGGCCGTATTTTCAATTCTCGCTGAACTTTCTGAGCCGGCCATTTTTGCAGCAAGTAACAACCGGTCGTAAATGCAGCAAGCAAGTCGTCGGATTGTAAAAAATTCTTATTTATGGCTGTGTCGGACATGCATGTGCATTACATTAACATTCCGGATATCAACGGCTTAATTAATTAACATCGGCTGTAAAGATAAAGAAAAAATTTATTCAGAAAGCTGAAAATACGTAGGTTCTTTACAAAAAGACCGCAGCTCAGAACTTCGGCTGGTTTTTGTAGAATGATTTAATGAAAACAATGAATACAGCCGCTTTTACTAAAAGTGCATAGAGGCTCATCTTGCAGGTAGCGTGAACCATACGTAGTCTTCGTATTATAAAAAAATACAATTTATTACCTTCCCAATTGACTACCGTAAGATTCTATCTATGCAAAACTGTCATATTTTCCATTATTTTATTCTGCATCAACCAGTTGAGGTTTTGAGCTGCACTGTTTTTGTAAAAAATGTACATATTTTCAACTCTTTGAATTAAAACTTTCAATGTGTTAAACAATAACACGCTGAGACAAACTGAGGTAAATTAATCTGCGCAGAATGAAGAAATTGATTGAAATTAAAAATAGGTAGTATTTTTATAAAAACGCCGCAGCTCAGAACCTGAGCTGGTTTTTGCTGAATAAAAAATGAGAAATACGAATGTTTTGTATAGAATTTTACGTTAGTCAATTGGGATTATTTGAATAATACGAAAACTGAACCACACCATAGTAGCAGGTAGCGCCTCTATGCATTTTAATAGAGGTGGCTTTACCTACGTACATGAAGCATTTTACGACCTGCTAAATAAATCAGCAGCTGAATAGTTTCCGTTTGCCTATGTAATTCCATATAACTACTTGTTATTTTCATTAATTTATTCCGCAAATACCAGCTGAGGTTCTGAGCTGCGGTTTTTTTGCAAAAATTCTAAATATTTTTAACTCTCTGGATTATTTCTTCCATTCTGCGCAGATTAATTGACCAAAGTTTGTCTTAGCGTGTAATATTTGAAGTAAGTAAAACTGATCATAAATGTACGAATCAAGTCGTAGAAAAAAATTGTAATTTATGTCAATGTCCGACTTCCATATAGACTCCATTAACAGTCTATGCGAATGTCAACAACTTAATTAATTAACAGCGGCTGTAAAGCTGCAGAGGTGAAAGAAATCTTCCACTCAAAGGATACAATCTTCTACGGCTCGATCCTGCCGACACATTCCAACGTGTGCGTACGTGCCCGCCGCTCGTTAATGCCTTTTCCTCGCTTTATTTTTTCATCGCGCACCACGGAGCAGTTAAACCCCCGGGAGGGCGACCTGCTGCCGCCGGTGAATGGCATAGTACGCGAGGCCAACAATGTTTGCAAGCATAATTAAAACTCGATGAATAAATGCTCAATCGCATGTTGGCCGGTCAGAGTGCGCGGCGCCGCCACTTCTGCAATGTTTACGGCTTCATTGTGCAGAGCGGCACACACCAAGGGGCCCGACGGCGGCAAAAAATGTCCCCTGGTTAGCCAGCGTTTGCCTAGTTAGCGATTTGGTAGCATGCCGATATGGCATTACTGATAGACTCGAAACACGGCCGGATATACGCCGCGCGAGGGAAAAACTAGCTGAACGTGAATTAAGGAAAATAAACTTTTTAACAGAGACATAGCAGTTGGGAAATGAGAAAAACTGTAGATTGATGAGTGGAAAAAGTCAACTTTTTATTGCTCTCTTAGCAGTCGTCTAATTCCCACAGCTCTATATTTATCTGCACCGACGCAAGAAAAACAATTAGACTTCCTAAGGGTACTACGCTACTTCTATGTTACTACCACATTCTGTCGTGTTATCATAACTTATCATAACACGCATTCAACTTTTACTCCGGCGTAAGTAACGCTGATATCTTTACGGCTTCTGTGTTGCGACCTGGATTACTTGACCCATAGCTAAATAATGTATTTGCTCGTTTGTGGAAAACTACTTTAGCGTGGGAATGAAAGCATTAATTAATTCGGTTGCAGTCATGATGAATGTTATTATTATTTATGTTTATTTGACCGATTTATTTGCTATTTGTAATTAAATGTAATATTACGCTATGCTCTAATAGAGACTCCTATAGGAGATTGACAGCAGGAACAAAGTATATTTTGGAATATTGAAGGACACTTTTCAACATATTTTTCTTAAAAAACATGCTAGTTTACTCAGTAAGAATTAATTAATCGTGTGGAAAATAGCCATGACCTTTCATCTAATAAAGGAAGAGTTGCTCATCCAAATTTAGATCGTATTAACCGAAGTAAGCAACCTAAAATCGGCGCTTATGCAATTTTTCGAATTTTGTTAATTACGTGTTGGGAAAACGAGATTTTCCCGCAAATTGCTTCAGATAAAATTTTATATGACAATTTATTTAGAAAAAGAGAAGTTGCTCTCTCGATCTACGATGATGTAGCGTTGTAAATTTAATGAGAAGTAACTTAAAACCGACGCTAATGTTACACAACTTTTTGCTATTCACGCGTCGGAAAAATGTGATTTCCCCGCAAACCTGTTACAATGAAAATGTGCATAGCAATTTATATAGAAGACGAAAAGTTACTCTTTTGATCTATGATACAACCGCGTTGTATTAGTAATACCTTAAAATCATCGCATTTTTTAACAAAAAAACTTGAAGCAGGAACGAAAAGACATTTCAGAAAGAAGGAGAGTTGCTTTTTCGTTTTATCACCGAGCCGGCTTGATAAATTAATTAGCAGTACCTTAAAATCAATCTTTAAGAAGCACAATTTCTCGTGGCATAAAAGCCCCATCATAAATTTTCAAATTCTGCAATGACACCTCAGAAAAATGAGTCACTACCTATGAATTGTTATAGGTACTACGTGACTTTAGAAAAAAGCCCATGATTCATAGTAGTAAATAGTAATTAAAATGTTAGGAAAGGTTAGTTCCTCGCTGCTTGTCAGCAAAATATAGTCCTCACTCCGTGGGCGTGCCGAAAAATCGACAAGGCTGCTAACGGCCTGAAATCACTCAACGCATGCGATTGCCCTCAAATTATGAATTATTAACATTAATATAACGAGCACCGGTAACGCGCGCAGTGCAAATGTGATATAATTTTTTGTAAGCTGGCTGGAAAATCATGGAAACGAAAACTGACCTTTTGTACTTATACGAGGACCAAAAGCAGCCAACAGAAATAAAACGCCTGTTTAGATATGCGCCGATTGATAATTACAATGTAAGTGAAGTAAATCATGCGCGCCAGTATATTTCGACAACCTCCAAAGCAGCGAGGCAATATCAGCACGACTCGTTGAAAAAGTCACCCACGAACGCACTAGGCTGCCGCTAGGCTGCCAAGAGCACCGAAAGCGCTTGACGACACGAGCTTTCCACGACACGATGGCGTTTAATCATCGAATGTCGCGTGCTGCGCGTATATTTCTCCTTAAACATACACTTTGTGCTCTCGCCCGCCCGATGCATGGCACTAAGGCCGAGCGAAAAAGGCAAAAAGAAATATGTGTTAAACATCAACACAGCATTTATCGTTCCCCTCGTTATTTCGCTTTTGAGTCCACATACTACATTCTTGCCGTTGCAGCCAAGATGGAGGCGGTGCTGATCATCATCACCTAATGTTGGGGTATACGAACACGGCCTGTATCCGTACACCTCATAACCAGAGAAAGTACTTCGTGTTTTTCATCGAGTCCTGGCTGTTGAAAGGCGTCCTTACCGACCTTTAGAAGCGCAGAGTGCTCGCTGGTCGGCGAGGTTTCATAGGTCTCAATGCCGTTTTCTCATGTCAAAAGAAAAGAACGGACTTTACGTGCGCTGCTTACGTGTTGGTAAAGAATGTTTGCAGTGTGCATTGCATGCTTGGTGGCATGTTCGGGGTCGTACTGTCGATTGAACTCGCCCCCAACGAGGGTGCACACACATTCGCAACAAAAACGAGATTTGAATGAATCGATAGCAATCCACCACAATGCTGGTTATGTTTATTCAAATTAATATTTATTCTTCAAATTAAAATTTATTTCCAAAGACTTCATCCACTTCATCCACTTCATCGTTTTGACTGGATTAACTATCATGTGCAGACGTTTATTGAAAATGCAGGCTGTTTTTGTAAATACGCTTCCTGTATATATGAAGGATTAAAAGTATTCGAATCTCCAAGGAAATTGAGTCGGCCGTATTTTATCAACCACCACGAGCTCTGTGCCATTCTTTGATTAAACCGTAGGAAATATTAATATACTCCTGTCTCAGGAGACATGAAATTGGATTCAACGGCAAAAAAATTACATAAAATGACTTTAACTAAATAGATTCACTCATGTCTGCTGTGTAGGTGCACACGCTTTGTAAATTATCTTGTAAGGATAATAATTTTCATATAATCAAGGTTATGGTCGACCGGAAGCAGTTAATTAATTAAATGTCAATCTAGATGTGAGTTTATATTATTTTATTTTTTCAGAGTCTTTTTAATTTATAAAAGCAACGAGTCGTTAAATTAATTAGAAGTGCTTTAAAATCATCTACAAAGTTGTGCAATTTTACTGTTTATGTTAAAAAATTATGGAAATAAAGTTTTTGGATTTAATTTTTAGTAAGATCTGGATAGCGATCTCCTATTTTTGAACTTTGTCTAGACGGGCAACGACAAAATGGACCAAAAAGGATCTACGCTCGGATAGAGATCAAAATATTTGTTAGAATTTTCATAATTGTACATTCGAACTGTGTACTCCTAGATTTTTTAGAATTTCCAATACTTTGAATCCATTTCGTACCTGTTTTGGAGGAAATTTTCGCATTGCATAAAAGATAATAAAACTAGATTTATAATGCAATAAGGGGTCATTACGGGTCCATTTTGTAGATATATGTGGCTGAAGTTGACTGACACTACACAGAGAAGCAATAAAATCAGATTTAGATTGCAACAGAAAAATTGTCATGCAGGTATTTTTTGTATCCGCTCCGGAAGATCAGTAGGCATAAAGCTCTCATATTATCGGAGAGGTAATAAAATTTAATTTTTGGGTGTATTAAAGAAGGTCGGGTATGTTTCCTATCTGTCCATGCAAAACAAAACAGAGTACTAAAAGTTATTATTCCTCGATACGGCAATAAAGCTTAAGTAGGTACAAAAAATATTGTTTTTGATCCATTTCCTATCTGCCCCATCGTCGCAGGATGCAAAAAAAATTGAGGCGGGGCCATTTTGTATCTATCTCCAAAGATGGCTAGGCAATAAAACGAAGTCATCGTTATACATTGGGATGGAATAAAACCGGGAAGAAATCTGCCCCTCAAGATGACTAGTAGTTTCAGGGTGTAATAAAAGACGTGCGGGTCCATTTTGTAACCGCCCATTACTATGTCTATTTGAACAATAATTGAAATTCGGCAGACAGAGAAAGATAGAGCTTTCTATATAATACAATAAAACCGCCTGCCTACCCATGAAAAGCGAACGCCAGGGAAAAAAATCAACGCGACTTGTCTGAGACGATCAATCATATTTATAGCCGGTATAGAATTTCAGCTCACGTCCACACATATCCGATAGTGTGTTGGTTTAACAGGCATAATGCGTTTTATTTGAAAGAGCGCGCTTTGCCGAGCTGTGTTTTTCCTCGTGTGGATGTCGCAGTTCGCAACCTATTCACCTGCGAGTGGACATGCGATGCAGGAATTCGTGCCGGGCGGCCGCTTTTGTCAACTCGTATAACCGAATAATATTGAGCTATCGCGACAACGGTGCCAATGCTGGTAGGCGGCGCTCTTTTTCCACAATGTCGGACAGTCCCGCGTTTTCCCGGCCGTCGGAACATGTAATAAACACACGCGAATGTTTTCGCTTCGTTTATTTCCCTCATTTGCATCGCGGCGCGACGATGGAATTAATATAAACATATTTGCACGTACAGATGGAGTCAGGCCCTTTACATTCGCGTTTAGTTTCACTCGGAAATCGCCTGCTCTGCGAAGGTGCTTTGTCAATGTCACCAACAAGAGTAAATCATGGTATAGGATTGAATGTTTCTGGGGATAATGAGTTATAGGAATCATTTACTACATACTGGTTACTAATTATGTGTGAGGAAATTGTGTAATTTTAACGTCGATTTTCAGGTATTTCTAGCAAAATTAGTAACGACCTGATAATATGTCGACGTATTTCCTTCTCATTTTTAAGACATTTCTAATTAATGTAGAAATGCCGTACAGTCATAACATAGCTAGCTAAATGTAGGTATATTGCCTCTTTTAAAATGAGTAAGTTTTATTGCTTGGCCATGATCAGACACAGGAAACACGAAATGGATTCAAAGAATTGAAGCTTATCTAAAATCTTAGAGTTTGCAGTTCATTATATAAGTAATAAAAATTAAAAAAGTATTAGATTTTTGCCCTAAGGCTTGTCATTTTTGGTCCATTTTGTCTCTGCCCGTCTAGCAAGGTCACAAATGTGCATCTGTCCTGATCTTATTAACAACAGATGCCAGTAATAACTTACTGCACCTTGAATTTAGTTCCATGTATTATATACTCTGAAATTGGTAAGTTTTAGTGCCTACCCATGGTCACGACCGGTACGAAATTGATTTAAAATATTGTTTTTACCATTACATTGTGGAATTAAGAACAACCAAAAATATTTAGATGTTTACCGGGACGCTTATCGTTCTTGGTCCATTTTGTCTTCGCCCGTCTAACAAAGTTTACAAGTGAGCACCCGTCCTGATCTTATTAACATACACAGATACTTGTAATGACACGTTATAGAATCTAGCTATTGTTTTCTCTATAACTAGCAAGTTTTATTGCCTAGCCATTGCCAGTAGCAGGTACGAAATGGATTTTAAAAGTTGAAAATGATGAAATCTAAGAGTTTAAAGTTCAATAACAGAATGAAGAAAAACCTAGAAATGCAGAGATTTTTACCTGAGGGTTTAACGATTTTGGGTCCGCCCGCCTAGACTAATTTCATGAATAGGCAATTATCCATATTTTAAAACAATATAGACTAATATACATGCGCGATTGCTGCAACGTGAATCTAGTAATATTGCTTTACCTAAAATAAGTAAGTTTTATTGCTTAGCCATAGTCAGGACAGGTACAAAAGTAACAAAAGTAAAAATTGCTTTTGGAAAAATTTGGAAATTATACCAAAATTGAAGAGTATATAGTTGTATTAAAAAATTAAGAAAAAAAATTGTCTGCGATCTGTCCTCACGGGTCCATTTTGTCGGCGCCCGTCTAGACAAAGTTCACGAGCGGCCACGCAGATCTTATTAATATAGATAGCGGCACTTCGCTTCTTAGTCGGAATTCGCGACACGTCGAGTGATTTTATTGACATCGAAGTGAACATGTGTCGGCAGTAAAACCAATTTGGAACCATTACTCATGAGCCGCCGCGACTACTCATATACGCGCGGTTCGTTTATTCGTGTGCACATCGTTTAAATGTTGATTTAAGGGTCGTTTTATAGGTCGACCGTTAAGTTTTATGCACTTGTTGGACATAATTTTATTCGACGCATTAAATTAAACGCGTAATTACCAAATTTTATCGCTAGGAGTTAACGTTTGTGTCGATTTAATTGTCAAATGCGTGTCCCGCTAATAGTTAATATTATTATTAGCATTATCATCACATAGAACTGGGAAAGTCAGGCGCATCAGGCGAGTTCAAGCAAAGCTCGAATATTAACTTTAAACTTGCGGTGTAGCATGTGAGCCCGACTACTATTCAATGAAGTTTTCATGATGCTATTGAATTTTGCTTGAAACGATTACACGACTGAATTATTGCATTCAGACGCTGCGCGGCAATAAAACTTAACCGCAGGAAGTCGACGAGAGTAACGTAATTAAATTTGTTTCGAGTCCCTAAGTTCGGCAAGGAAAATTTTCCCTAGTCAAGCATGAAATCGACGCTCGCGTGTCGCGTTTGTGCACGGCAAGAACCCTCGCTTGTCAGCCGTAATTCGAAGACGAGCCTGCGTGTTGGTGCTGGCTGCAGGATTCGCGCCGGCCGCAACTTTGCTTTTTCAAAGCACGACCGCAGCGCAAAAGCAAACCGCCGAATTTGTAATGCACACATCTCGCAGGAGCGCCAGGCTTCCGCCCGCGTCCAGACAGGTGAGGCGCACTGTGGCGAACTTGCTGAAACTTGCCGGCATGTTCGGATGATGATGGTGGATAGTGGTTTTTATTGACTGAAAAGTTACGTTGCGAGCGCCGCCCCGAGTGCGCCGAGAAGAAAGTTGCGGCCGAGCATGCGGTCGGCCGTCGTGGCGCGCGGGCGGCGTGATGCTTAACGCAACAGAGTCGCGCCGGTAAGGTAGAAACTTTCTGGCGGCCGCGGAGGCGGCGCGGCCGCCCAACTTCGGTGGGAAAATCACGGTTGTTTGTAGTTCTTGTAGTTACGCTACAAACGGCACAAACGGGACGCCCGCACACGCCATAGCCGCGCAGAAATCGCCAGATACGGGAGAAGTAGTTTCGAAAGGAAATTGCAAGTTGGGACAAAGTTAAGTCTTTCATCTTGTTGCGTCTTCCCCAACGACTTCTACCATAGAGAGAGCATCAGGCTCTCCATGTCGACCATGTCGAATGTAAAATACCGACCTATCTTCGACAAAGACCTTTTCTCCTTATCTCATTCATACTGCCATACAACATCTCTTACTTCATATATAAATATATGAACCGGTATTGTTTATAAACAGTACCCTTATCACTAATAGTCCCTAGAATGGTGTAGCTGGTGTCCTCTAGCGTGTATGCCATCAATGTATGAATGGGGATGGTATTGATTTTCAGAAAACTTGCTTCTACTTCGGGAAAGCCACACAAGGTGCCGCGTCTAGTCCATTCTTTATTATTAAATCTGATCATTCTTTGTTAAGGTGATGAAATTTTACCTATAGCAAATTATATAATTAGGGGGGGGGATAGAAATCATACTCCAATGAAAAGTACCCTCAATGATTTAATTCCATTGTATTAAATTATATTAGTTAGGTTAACCTATACTCATGGTCATAATAATTTATTTCTTATAACTCTCATCAGTATTTCATTCTTAAATAATACAATAATAGGAATTTCGATAATTTATCTATTTTTGATCTATTTTTGAAAAATTGTACTACCAAGAAACAGTTTGCTGCATAAAATAGTGATCATCCCTTGCAGTTTATTTCAAATAGCACCAGATGGCATTACCAAGTATAATTTTACTAAATTGTCCTTCCAATTGAATTTTATATCATATTGTGCATCGTATGTTTAGGCAAAGCCGCATTTACCATCTTCAGGAGCGAATTGACACGAGGATAGATGGAGTACAACAGTTGTACTTCAGCTCTCTTAATCGAATCAGCAAGGTCTGGTGTATTATGATAAAGGCCGGCAACATGGGGAGTGACAAAGGGGGCAAATACTTAGGGGTCTGAATGACGTAGATTGTTAAAGAATAGGTTAGTAAGTTGGATGCCCGAACCTCTTTATTGCATAGAGCTCGGAACCCCTTAATTCCAAAAATCCTGTCACCGGCCCCGTAAATTTGCACGTTCCTATTCAGACCCATGTGACCCAGACTGATCTTCTATTGAATTCTTCGAAGAATAGGTAATTTTTCGTTATGTTCCAATTTATTTTGTAAGTTTTATAAATAAGGACCTGATATATACTAATGTACAAAACATGTACGCACATTATCCTATTTCTCTAGATATATGAAAGGCATACATGTACCTTATTAAGCTCAAAAAGATAATTTCAGGAAGGAATAACAACATCACTAAATTAAAGATAAATATTCCCAACTTTAAATGCTCTAACGGTTCCGAAGGTTTCAATGGTTCCAACCCTTTTGCGAGCAGAAGTCCTACCTACTCTTACCGGTTTTCTAAACAGTATAAAGCAAAAAATAACATCAAGTTAATTAAATGAGGTATGGCATACAGTACGTAGGAAAGTATAAAGGATGGTTCTGCTCCTTTGTTTGTTGTATTCCACAAAATTAAAATATGCAGCGAATATCTTTATTTATCTACTAAAAGCTTTTTTCTCAGCTCTCTCAACCATTTTTATAAACACCCTTCTTTACTCTCCAGGACAAGTATACGACTGAGATTTAGAAGTACATTAACTGTCTTCAGATGTACCTCAAATCCCAGTTGATATTTATGAATTTTCTTTTCTTTTTCAGCCTTGTCAAGGTTTTATTTGTAGATACATCTTAAGTCGTACATAATCATAAGTCTGTATATATACGACATACAGTAGATGTCGTATATATGTAAATTTTATTTGTGTTGGTATTGATTTATATCCATTTGTTGTACAGAGATTAAAAAGAAATTTAATTAAAGTACTTTCTGTTTTTTATTGATATAAATGTATGCCGCAGGGAGAACAATAAAACGGGTGAGAATATTTCAGTTTTAAACTCTTTCTGTTGGGAATAAATGTGTTTCTGTAAACAGTACCGCAAAAACTGAACTGTTCGAAAGCTGATAGTGACGAGTTATTTTGCTTTGATGTAAAATGATATTTTGTAAACGGAATACAATCCATGAGAAAGAAATGTAGCAGATTGTAAGCGACGTTATTGTTAAAATGGTTGAAATTAAGCGAACAAATGTAATAGTACTACGTACTGTTGTTTACTTTTTTAAATTTGCGCTGGGACGTGGTTACCCTTTTGTCAATGAGTTTCAATGTGATTATTTTGTAGTATAGCTGGAGAAGGTTATGTTTAGTTTCTTCAGTGTAGTTTCTTCACCTTTTCAGAAAAGGGACCTACCGTGTTAATCAAATTATCGTTCTATATAAAAATTTGAAGAAGACAATTTCACGTCTTTCTTTTTGGATTCTAACTGCCTCCATCCTTATATATACACCATAACCGTCACTACAACGCATTCTAAAAGGGATGTTTCCATTTGCTACAACCTACTATCATTTTCTATCCTCCTCTATCAAACGTATTTCTGTATTTTTTTATTACAATTTCAGGAATACATTATACTCCCTTCTAATCAATATACTACCTACTGCGGCCACCAAAGCAAGAAAAACCATTCTTTAGTCTTTAGTTTTGTAGTGTTAAAAAGAAAGAAAACGTCCTGTAATTTCGCTCTAGTATCATCATCACCTCGTAGTCATAAGCACGAGAGAATAATGAATGTGCCGCAATAAAAATATATTTGATTGTAGTTACAGAGTTACTGTTTACTAGTTTTAAATGGCTCATAAAGCGTTTAATAACAAGTGAGGCGTCGACGGAAGCGTCGAGGAAAAAAGCATCGCAGCATTAAAGAAGCGACGTGGCCCGTAATAATTTCCGTCCGCGTTTAGCACCCGAATTTAACGGAATGTTCTTCATTAGAGCCTCTTCACCATTGGGCTCGCTGTAATAAAACAAGCGGCCGAACGGCGACCGTAAACCCGACGTGAGAGAAAGCAGCGAGCAAGTGCAGTATCCCGGAGTGCTTCACGACCCCTACGTAAATCAAGCCGGGAGCGTGCACATCGTGAACAATCCCGTAGGTACGCACCCCAAGTGCAAGCGATTTTACGTGTTTTACATGTTATTTAGCCATCCTTTGATTTCTCGAGCGTTTTTTTGCCTGTGGTGCAATCGGCATTGTTAATTATACCACCACAAGGGAGTGGAGATGCCCGGGGCGGTACAAGGACGAGACGCTGTGGGGAAGATTTATCGCCGAACTATTTAAACGCAATTATAAAACACACCAAGGGCAAACACGAGCGTGAAATGATATCAAAGGCGAATCACTAATAGGAAATTGTAAGAGAGGGTGGTGGTCATACAAGCAACCGCTAATGAACTGAACAACACAACCAGATATAGACAGACAGTACTGACCGGTTGAGGGTGCGACGCGTGGGGACTTTGGGAATCATGTGAAAGATCGGCCGCATAGATTTATCAAAGTTAAATTAGTTCCGTTAGGAACGCGCCTGCCGAAGTCTCTGGCATCGAATGATCTCATACTCGCATAACATGAGAACTAGTATTCTATTTCCACTAATAAACCATACAGTGCACATTATGCGGATAGGACGAGGACGTAGACGCGAGGTCGATGTGAGTCTGTCTGATGGCAGATTCTCGGCGGAGATAATGGGCCGGCATAAAAGGACGAGAGCGAAACCGTAACAAGCGCCCGCTGACGATGGAGATTATTGTAATACGTTGTCGGAGTCGTAATATGTATGTGTCCTCGCCCTAACGGCGAATATTGTGTTTGCCAGGACGTCAGGAATAATTGCGGGACCAATTTCCATCTTGTCCAAATCGACGCAGCGCAAATTAGTTTGCTCCTAATCCATCTAACCTAACATAATCTGCTCTAGATTTACATTAACAGCCATTTTCAGGGACAAATCCAGGAAAGAATAGAAGGCAAACAAAGCTGTCGGTATTATAGTTGGCGAGGAACTCGTAAAAATGCCAACCGGAAATGTACCGCGGCGAACGGCGTCTTGTGTTCACACCCGTGCCAGCTTCGGCGTCGAACTATAAATGTCAATCAGATGATCGTTTGTCAAATCTATGGCCCATAAATACGAAGCTCGCGCAACTACTTACAAATTACCATGCATACGCATATTAAACGCTTCTTTTTGCTCCTTGTTACTACTTCTAAGTGGTCTATGTCTAACAATGAGTTCCCGAAACTACCCCGCAATGAGTTACTGCCCAACTAGTTTATATTATTGAACGGACTTTCTAGTAGAAACAGATTTTTTACGGGCGGAGAGGAATTGGACCCGAAGGAGAATTTTTTATGGCTTCCCTAACCAATTTTTCCTACTTCAATCACCAAGACGTTAGGTTTACCTTTTTTATTGCATTGTCGATAAAGTTTTATTGCCTTGTCATGGTCAGACACGGATATAAAATTGATATTTAGTCATATTTGGACCACATTATGTTTTAATGCCTGAGGACACGAATTGGCCTTTTATTATTTGTAAACCCCAATTTTTTTATGGCGATTGTGCAGATATATTCCCTCATCACTCTCCAGGAGATCAATTTATTGTTACATAATTTTTATTATTAGTTATCCTCTCGGTTAGATACGACATGGGTAATGAGGATATTTTTATTATTGCACCCTCATCAACTTTATTGCTACTCCGGTTTTTTATGGCTCTACCGTCCACAAGAACGTCCACAAAGGCTAAAATTTTTGCCATTTGTGTCTACCCGCTTATCGCACGTCAAACCAACTACTAGTCTATGGGCGGGTACAAAATGGACTAGTATCTTTCATTATTGCATCTCCAATCTAATTTTTATTTCCCATACGGTGTTGTGTTAGTTTGATTGCCTAGTTATTCTCACAGACAGTTACGATATGGACGCGAATCGGTTTTTTTACCCACAATGATATCTTCTCACCTCTATGGCGAAGATTTAGTTTTATTGCCTTGCCATCCCCCCCAAGGACGGGTACATACTGATATTTTAAACATATTTCCTTACATTTCCAGCCCCCATGAACTTTTTACCCTAATCATTCTCGTGGAAGGTTACAAAATGGACCAGTACCTACAATTTTTTACTTGCTTTTTATAGTCCATGGGCACGTATGCATTCTCAAACGACGGGTATGAAATAGACTCATGTTTTATGGCATCTAGAAAAAATGTCAAAAAAATCAGTCTGTATTTATTTGACATAAATTCTAATACAGTAGAAACCGTTTATTGGAGGGCATTGGAGGGACTTGTCATTTTTTGTCGTTATAAACGGATGCCGTTATACGCGGATCGGGTTTAGACACTCAGAGACTCGGAGAGCCCAAATTTTCGGTTATATCAGGTTTGCGTTAAATCCGATGCCGTTTTAAACGGTTCCTACTGTGGTTGGACTTGAAATGAACTTTCTACTCTAATCATCGTTACGGGCGGATACAAAATGGATTTATTGGATCTGTAATCGAGTTTTTATTGGCTCTACAACAATGGGTTAGTTTTATTGCATGTTATCCAAACCAGTTATCCACACAAATATATTTTTTTATTAGAAACGTCTCTTCGTCCTTTTATACCTACTTAATACGAAGAGGACACAGGTTTTATAGTCTCCTAAACTTTCAACCGATTCAACTCCATATAAATAACTACAACATCCAACATTCTATACTTTGGTTTCAGTAAATTTTAGCACACATAAACTCAGTAACTAATTACACTCTACATACTCCAGTGAAATTGTTTTCGCATGTTAATTTTTTGATTAAATCCCAGTAATTAGAGCATTATAAATTTCTAACAAATTAATACTCTTAACGTAGAGAATTTGTCGGCAACAACTGCAGGAAACAAGGGAGCTCAAATTATAATTCCGATTCTGGTAAACAATATTACTAACTGTAGCTGCAATTTACTTAAGTAATTAATTTGAATTCATGAAACATGCGAATATATTTTCTCATATTGCGCGTCCTAGAAATACACCAATTTTTACAATTAAAGAGCGAATTCCCCGCACAGAGCCAACGAAAATGAAATTCAAATTAAGAAAAATATCCTCTAGCTTTTCCGGGTTTAACTTTGCCGTCAACCGGAAGAAAGTATTCATGTGAATTTAGAAGTGAATCCACTTTAGTCTAAGATCACATTCAGGTTTGATATCTCGAAATGAACTGCTTAAAAAACTTAAAAATACGAGGATTCCATTTGGAGGACGAGGATCCACAATTTAGTTTGCGGATTTAATATTATTATCATACGGGATGAAGCAGATATATAGCGCTTAGTAGATATTGACAAGTCTCACGCGGATGGCTGATTTGGCCAACTCCATTAGCAACAACAACGCCGTACGCAAGCGATTGCTGCAGGTGTCTGATAAGTAATTCCTGCGTGCGCGGCGAGACTGGTGTAGGGTAGAAATGTTCATTGAAGCATACAGGCGCTTGTCCCGACAGTCCCGACAGACGCACGATGAAAACGAGTGTGTCGCACAAGCACACCGCAGGGCGTGCTTGCCAACTCGCTGCTGATGCGTTATCGGCGGAGGCGGCGTTGTTGACGACGTGCGAACAATGTGTGCGAATAGGATACCGATATTCATTCAGCTGCGGCAGTCTTTCCATTCTTTGGAAAATTGATCAGTATGCAAATACTGATCAATTACACACCTACACTGCTGCTAAGAGACCAGCTGCGCTCGTTAAATGATAGCAAAACACGCCAGCAGGATGAAAAACAATCAGAAATTAACTCGATTGCTTTCGTTAGCGCTGTATAAACAAGTCGGCGTATATCAATAGAGAGAAATAACCAAAACACTCGTCGACACTCTTGCTAGTTTTTATCTCGTCCTGCAGTTATCCTTCAGCCGCGTTATCCTGCACCCTACTGATGGCGCGCATCCCTTGGCTCCCTTTTCACTGCTCGCAAACGAAGCGTATAATTGAGTCCCCTCGACCGGCGCATGCCGCACAATGAAAACAAAAGTCGTCGCGCCGACTACTCCACTTCCCACTTACACCGCTTTGATATTATATCTAATTAGGATTGTTCCAACTTTCCCCAACTTCCATCAATCGATTACTCTCACATTGATAGGCACCAAACATCATCATTGCGGTAGGTGATGAACTATGATGCGAAACTTATCTTTGCGATCAAACAAGTTCCGCCCATGGAAAATTGACATAAATTAGTAAAAATTCTTCAAAGCTTATAGAGTATACTCCAAGAGTGGACTTGGTACAATTCAAAGAAAAAAACTATGGAAGGTTGGTAGGGTAATAAGGCACTTGAGTCTTTGACGTGGGATAAGCGTGTACAGGCAAGGGACTGGGTTGTTGTAGTAAACTGTTGCTGACGCTAACACTCTATGTAAATTATAGAACTAGAGGTGGCGTTAATAACCCAGAAACACACGATAAGTTAGTAGACTAATTGGAGGTTAAACGTGTGATGAGCGGTTAGAAAAATGGAAATTGATTGGAGTGGCAGTCCAAACAGAATTACAAGTATTCGATCCATGGGCATGTTAGGCAAATCGATTGATTAGATAAATTCGTGTAGTCTTGTAGTGTAGGCGAAGTGCAGTGGAGGAGTACTTGTCAAAAATCAAATTAATTTCTAATTGATATAACCGAACAACTTGTTTCTAGAGACCTGTTGCTGACGCTAACACTATATGCAGATTATAGAACTGTTGGTAAATCCGTTGATGCCTTAAAAACCTAAAAATCCATTGAAGTTCGTCTATCAACCTTCCGCGGATTTTTAGGAACTTAAATATATACGCAACTTGTTCTAGAAAACTGTTGCTGACGCTGACACTATATGCAAATTATAGAACTGGAATTATGAATTTCTTCTATGTTAAAAAGCGTCCCAATTCAAAATTCTATTAGAGGTCAAAATCACCCCCACCGATAATTAGGTAATACTGTGAAGAACTTAGAATATTTTTGTAATTTACTCCATAAAGACAAATCGGCTACACCTCGAACTGTTATGAAGTGTGGGAATGTGTGTCCAATAAAACAAAAGTCCACTCGCAGGGACCAAACAAACGTCGGTATCTATTATTTATGGGTTTGTTTTCGAACTGGGAGTAGACGGCACTCATGTGAAAATCGAGCAAATCTTAAACTTACTCGCCATGCTCCTACATGAACATGAACGGGACATGAACATCATTTTGACGAATGTACCTACACTAGTAATAATATAGACAACACGAGCCTAGTTAAATGGGCTGCCTATAAAAAATGCATTACGAAAATAAGTACTGAATATACCGACTTGAAGTCTTTTGGGATTCCCCTATTCTACCACAGAAATTAAGCAAACCTTACGAAAAGTCTTTTTGTGTAATGTGGAGCACACAAGAAACAATTGTGTCGTAGAAGTCGGCAAAATGACGTGATTCTTCATGTCCAAGCAGTAACCAACTCCGATCCTGCCCTTCGCGAGTTTCAACACACTCTAAGATTTATTCGGTCGTAATGTATTATTTATTGCAGTAAGTTATTGCCAAACACACCGACGAGTTCATACTGTACGTACATACAGCACGCTACCAAAGCGCAGCCGTCAACAAATACCTTTTTATCACTTCAAACGACTATTGCTGCACCAGGCGTAATGTCGTCCATCGTCTGTATTGTTTGTTAGTTTTTTTGTCAAGTCATCACGGTTATTCTCGGCAAATAGGACGCGTGTAAATAGAATAGAAAACTTGTTCTGCTCTATTTTGTTATGCAGTATTTTTGGTGAATTCTCTTAGTATTACTACGTCTGGGTTTATGTTTGTTTTTTTTTCCGTTGATGTTTTCCTTCATTGCTAAGATTTCAGATATGAGGCACTAGATTAGAAGTGGGTGAAACGGTAAAGTACTGATTTTTATGCGCATTATATGCTCAGATGTTTACGTTATCGCTGTTAGAAGAGGAAAAGGAATTCGGGATTTTAGAGTCGACTATTGTAGAGAACTAAAACTGAAGATGATTTTTATTTATCTTCAGATTTTGAAACTTTATAAATTATCTCCGAGAACGGGGCTGTAATTTCTTAGTTCTTAATATATAAAAACTTATATCATTAGTAGAGTAAACAAAAATTCGCACCATGAAATACAGACGCATTTATAAATATATTAAGAGCACATCTTGCTTTCGAAGAAATTATGGTGCATTCGTACGCGTGTAGTTACGGCGAGTTTATGAATAATTTTACCATTTATAACGTTTCGGTGATGTTAAATTCCTCATCGGACCTTCGCTCACTAGCCGCGCGATTTCCGGGCTGCAGACGGTGCTGCAGCTTTCTTAGTCTTCCGCACAGTTCCGGCTTGTTGGTTCAGATGGCAAGTATCCGCTATGCACATATCCATGCGTCTGCTGGAAACCTTTTTCCACCTTTTCCCAGGAGTCTCGCCGAGCGACGATTCGCTTCGTTGGAGACGGACTTTCGGGCAACATATTACCAGCGAACCACTCCGTACCATTTTACTCCATCTAAATATTTATATATTTATGTATGCTGAATAAAAAATGCTGCGTGGCATTTGAGACGGTTGATCTTGTTCTTGTTAAGGTTCGACAATGTAAGTTATAACAGAAATAATGGAAGAATGAACTTTTCCTTATTCCATCATTTATATCAAGATATGCAGTGGATAGTTGTTATATGGCAATGAAGTATTGTTACGATAGACGTTTAGAGGGAGAGGAAGTGATATTTGGGGAGGGAGGTAGCAGGTCACAGGCAAAGGTAAAGAGTAGAGAAAGAGCGAGAAAGATGGAATGAGGAGGATGATTGAGAAATAGATATTGGGAAAAGGCAGTGGGATTGAATTGGGAGGATAAAGGGTTGTACGTGTTGGGCGGTTAAGGAAGGTGGTAGATCAGTAGATCAGTAGTAGAGAAGAATATAGATTGGAGGTAGGGAGAAGAGGAAGGGGGACGGATGGAGAAGAAGGCAGAAGGATAGAATTGGAAAGATATGGTGAAGGTGGACATCATTGGAAGGAGGGGGACGGAGAGGTAGGGTAATAAATTTTCAATAGGTAAACTTAAGAGGTTTGGAAGAAGGGATACACATGTAATGAGGAGGATGATTGAAGAAAAGATAAGGGGAGTTGGAAGGGTAATAGGTGTAGAAAGAGGGATACAGATGTAATGAGGAGGAGGAATGAAAAAAAGATAAAGGGTTGGCAGTGTTGAGGAATTAGGGAATGTAGGTATTAGTAGTAAAGAGGAATGTCGATTGAAGGAAGTAGAGAAAAGAGAAAAAGGAGGTGGATCGAGAGAAAGTCAGAAGATATGGTGAAGGTGGAGGTAATTGGAGGACTGAGAGGGCGTTTAATAAGTGGGAGTAAACAAATGAGCAACAGCGAAGCGTGGCTGCCCAGTTAGAAATATATGTGGTAGGGGGTCAGAGGTAAACGTAAAAAGCGTAGAAGGAGGAGTAAAGATGGAATGAAGAGGATGATTGAGAAGGAGACAAGGGGAGTTGCAAAGATTAAGGGGTTGGTAGTATTGAGGAATTACAGAGGGTAGAGCAGGAGTAGAGAGGTTCTAGTTTATTTGGGAAGGATACGGTAGAATGTAGAAAGTTGTGGGAGAGAGGTAGAAAAGAAGATAGAGGAAGAAGCGCAGAGGAATGGAGTTGGAGGAATATGGTTACGATCAAGAATAAGGGCTTAAATAATGGGAGGGAGAATGTGGCGAGGGAGAATATGGGGGTTAACGAGTAGAGTAGATGCGAATAAATGGGTGGAAATACTTGAAAAACTTTATAAAGCAGATGCCAAATTTATACCAGCCCGATATTCAAATCCTACCATATTCCGATTCCGATTCCGATCAAAATATAGTAGGAGAATAGGAAAGCAGTGTGAGTCATTTTCTCGCTTTCAATTTCCACATCAATTTGCGCGACTAATCAAAGCCAGCGAGCAGCGATAAGGCCGCAGGCGAACGTGCGTCAATCACGCTGTGCTCTTTGTGCGTACTTTGCGCATCAATCACGTGGAAAATCAGCAATCAAGTGGCGTCGCAAAGATTCGCAAACAAATGTGTTTACTGCACTTGAAACCCACACACACGTTCGACAAGGGCGCGTCTTCTCCTCCGCAGCGCGAGCGGGGCGCTGAGCCTGCGGTCGTCTTCCTGTGATCGACGATCCGATTACGATTTGCGGCCCTGGCGCAGAAGGGCGGTTATTACGTGTCAAAATGCTTTGTGCGCGGCGTACATGTGTGTGTAGGGTTGTCGCTGCAGGGCACTTGCTAACAATCACTTCAGGAGGGTTGTCTGAAAGCAAACTTACGTTTGGGAAATGTACATATTAATATTTAATATGCAATTTCGGAAGTGTTTGTTTATTGCTAATGGCAAAACTCGTCATTCAGGTGCTCTGTTTACCTAAGAGGTCTATTGATGAAGTATTAAACGTCTGGCGTGATGGAGGCAAGGTCGCGCGCATGGGGCCGCCCGAAATAAGGTCAATTGCATCCATATCCAGCAGTAAGGCGTTGCGGCATCAGCGGGGGCGGCGCGCACCGGAACATTAGTTTAATTTTGCGCCCGTCGTCATTGCCATAGCCTCGTTGCCGTTTAATTACCGGACATAAATTACGCTTCAGCTGGATGAACCATGCGCCGCGCTGCACTTGTTGTGCCCACCGCCGCTGCCGCCAAGGATTATTTGCCTTCACTGGCTCCCAATTATGACGCAAAATTTCATTACGCGCCTTGCGTCGTCGCGCTCCCTCACCCGCCACTTAACTTCCGGACGGAAGCAGCGTTTTCACGTGTGTGCGCTCACATATGCGGCGGTCTTAAAATTATTCGCGTCAGCGAAAAACGGAACACGCTAATTTCCGCAGCGCTGCCGAAATTTTTCAACGTGCCACTTCACGCCCGGTTAATTACAGCGGCGCGGCTGGTGGCGGCGGAGTTTATCGCGCGCGGGCACCTGGTCCAATGTGGGTGCATGCGAATGCATCGGTCATCGCTATTAGGTGGGCACGAGGGGCGGCAATGACATTCGCCGATCAAATGGCTGCACACTGTTTATAATCATGCGTTCGTGGAGGATTATAAGCGCGCTTGAATACGCTGATTTATAATCCGGAAATTTTATTCATCGAAGCAGTTAATTACGATCCAAACAGCCAAGCGCGACACGAAACGTAAAAGCTGCGTTGAATTATTCATCGGATAACTGATTTAATGGGGCAATTAATAAAATCTTCTTAAGTGCTGAATTGACAGTGTCATTTTTCTATAGCCGCTGCACTATTAATATCGTACATATTTCTTCCATATCTTGCTTTTGGTTGATGCAAATGTGGGCGCAGTTTTATGTAGCCATATAATTTTCAGGCAGTAATGTTATATTGCTTTTTTGGACAGGGCAATAGGAAGAAAGGAGAGGAGTATGAGAGATCAGACTATGACGTTTATGGGGGGAGGAAGGTAGAAGCAGAGGAATTGGAAACACAGTAGTAGGGAAGTAGGGAAGTAGGAGGGAATGGTAGCCATGAGGTTACTCTGGTTGAAATATATTCAGCAATATTAGTTTTAAGGGAGGGAAAAATTAGATGAATGGAAAGGGTTTTTAGGGAGAGAGGAGAGTAAGAGGTGAGAAAGCCACAAGATGAAATTGGAAAGACATAGGGATGGTTGTGGAGGTAAGTAGAGGTAATTTGGGGAAGGAGAGGTGGCGAGGGCAAATGGGGAGTTCAAGAGTAGGAGAGAAAGGTACCCACGGATATTAAATATGAGATTACCCAGGTAGAAATATACTGGCCAAAATTTACTTTTAGGGAGGGAGGACAGACATAGGGACGATTGCGGAGGTAAGCAGAGGTAATTGGAGGGGCAGAGGTGCCGAGGGAAATGGGAGGAAGCAGATGAAGATAAAGATAGCATGGGATAATAAATACAAGGTTACACAGACAGACATATACATTGGCCATCATTGGTTTTCAGGGAGAGAGGAAGGTGATGGAATTGGAATGACATAGCAAGAATTGTGGAGGTACGTAGATGTGATTGAAGGGGGGGAGGGAGGGGAGGTAGTATATGATGTTAAGGGTGCTAACATTGCTTTAATATTGTTTTCCAACATTGTCTCAATATTAAAAGAATACGGTGTTTGGGCAGGAAAAGAATATTTCAGCAGTATTGGTTGGAGTTCTCATTTAACATAGGTCCAATATTGGAAACTAATATTGGTACAATATTTCTACCTGCGTAGTTATTTCTTTATAAATTAATGCAATTAATTATGTCTATATAGGAATTAACTGGGCCTTTTTTGAATCCGCCCTTTCCGATATATCACATTATTCGCTTTTATTACTGATTATATGTGTAAATAATTACAGATAATGCTTAGGAATGAAATATAAACATATGTGACCAAAGATCAACCTCATAAAGATCATACTCATTGCAATAGAATGGCTTTTTTGAAAGCTAAATGCTGTTCAGCTTCATTAACGCCAATCTTTTGGGAACATTGAAGCTGCTCGGCGGAATAAATCTCGACAGGGTAATTGCAGCCGCGAATGAGGTATGCGCGTGAGGCAAAAGCTTTCGAGGCCGGCACAGAAATATGCTCGAGTCGACGCAAATTGCGTTTCCCTTGGCGACCAGCTGACACCGGTTCAGTAAGAGCCTCAGCTGCAGCGCAGGATGCAGGGACGCAACAAAGAAACAACGTACGCTTCTATACTCCACACTGAGCCATTCATAAGTAAAAGGACGACAACAGTTAAGCTAGGGTAAAATTGTTTCCTTAAGCAGGGAATAATAACACCGTAGATTTTACGCAAAAAATCATTTTGTGAGTAGAGTAGAAGAACTTTAATGGATTCATTGAAATGTCCCCTCACGACCAGAATTTTCGCTTTGATGTGGGAGGTCTTAGCTGGTTCTATTGTGTGAAATCACAACAATAAACCTACTTATATCTAATTGCAGTCGCTGAAGCGTTGATAATTTTGTTCGGCCATAGGCATTAAAAGGTACAGTGTCTGGTGTAATATTTCCCCTAAGTTCTGGCCGGTCTGCCGAAGATGGTACATAATTTGTCTGTTGTTTGGAAGCACTCCTGTAGCAACCGTTTGATAAGCGATGCTCCGTCAAACGGAATTTAATATCATGAGGAGGGCACGCGTCGTGATCTCTTTGAAGGCATACATGTGTGGAAACAGCCACATAGCCTAATATTGATGTGGAACTTTCCAAATAAATAATTTCTTTAAGCTGTGTTATGGTATAGATACAATTTAAGGAGGTTAAATCAAGCGGGGAGTCAGTAGAAATTGAGTCTGATGTACAATTTTATACGCAAAAGTCACATGTGATATGTTATGGTATACTGGGGACGGTAGATTTTAATGGATAAAAATCAGAAATATTTTTCTTTATTTTTTCCTCTTTTCTTTACTTTTCATCATTTCGACCAAATACTATCTAAAACAATTGCAAAATAACCAGTAGATAAAACAGAAAATTGGACTCAATCAAAAATTTAATGAACATAGCTTAATTAACAATTAAATCTATACACCTGAATCAGACCACCCAGATGCGGACTGAACATACTTCAGCAGTAAATCGAATTTGAATTGAATTTAGCGACAATTGACATTGATTGCTATTGCAGTTTCGGTTAGTTACTTGTTTCATTCATTCTGACATGAATGGTAAAGTGGCCCATGTACAATACGCCGCTGTTGGCAAACCAGTAGTGCTCCAAGTTGGGTTAGCCCGCTCGCCGCAGTTACAATAAATGCAAATAATAAATTGTGTGCCGAATTGAAGACGAGCCGCAGTCGGGACGTGTGCAACAGGACATGGGTCGGGACGCTCAATGTGTGCGGACAGCTGGCAAACTCGTGACTAGGGATGTGGACAGAAGGATGAGATTCTATTGTGTGTGATGGACACAATGGAATATTGCTATTCATTCAACCTACATCAACACATCATCGTGTTTACAGCTCGTCGTCGCGTTTCTGAGTACCAGTTTCAGTTACGGGACGATTGGGATAATTGCTATTGTGGGCTATCATGGACGCATCTCAATTAGTGTGACGTGCCTCTTAGTTCCGTGTCTTATTGTCTACAGGTTGCAAGACATCAGTAAATTAACGCATCAACGGATTTACCTCTAGGTCCATAATTTGCATATATGCATATATTGTTAGCGTCAGCAATATTACACGCTAAGTTTCGGGTTATAATAATAAGAAATTATTTTCATTGCGTTTCTCTACCCCCTCATCCCACGTCAAACTAATTAATGCATCGATGGATTTATCTCCAGTTCTATAATTTTGTGTATGATTATAGTGTTAGCTTTAGGTTAGAACCATTAGAAATTTCGATGGCCTACCACACCCAACCTACTAATAGTCTACTAACCTTGTGAGTAATTGATATATCAAAATTTAATTAAGAGCGTTTCTTCGGGGAGGTAAAACCTTGCCGAAGCCATTTTCAGTATTAATCTAACTTGATTTTTCAATTTTGAAGTTTTCTTACCCTTCCCTACCAGATAGTAACCTCTGTATCTCTAGAAGTGATTGACATATCAAAATTTAATTAACTGCATTTTTTCAAGGTAGTAAGATGTATTAGTAGCCGTTTCCTGTATTAATCTAACATCATTTTTACATTTTGAAGTTTTCCTACCTTTGATACGTCTAGATAATAACTTCCGCAACTCTTCAAATGATTGTGACTTCCAAATTTAATTAATAGCTAATCTTCAGGATAGTAAAACTTTTCCGAAGCCGTTTTTTGAAGTTTTCCTACCCTTGATAGTCCAAATTGTATCCTCTATAACTTGGGAAGGAATTGATATATTAAAACTTAATTAATAGCATGTCTTCAAGATAGTAAAACCTTTCCGAAGTCGTTTTCAGTACTAATCTAACTTCGTTCTTCAATTTTGAAGTTTTCCTACCCTTGATAATTCTAATTAGTAATGTCTGTATCTCTTGAAGTAATTGAGATATCAAAATTTAATTAACAGGAGTTCTTTAGGATGATAAGGCATACCCGAAGCCTTTTTCAGTATCAATCCAACTTTATTTTTCAATTTTGATTTTCCTACCCTATTTGGACTACCAAATAGTAATGTTTATATCTCTAGAAGTAATTGAGATATCAAAATTTAATTAACAGCGTTTCCTGAGGATAGGAAAACTTTTCCATTTCCAAATTAATCTAGCTTCATTTTTCAATTTTAAAGTTTTCCTACTCTTGATAGTCTAATAGAGGACACTATCTCTATAACTTGTGACGTAATTTATATATGAAAATTTAATTAACAGCGGGATAGTAAAACCTTGCAACCTGCCAATATTTTCCCTGCTGGGACATTTCAGATAACTGCAAAATTCGAATTTACGCGCCATTTTTGATTTAAGCATTGCATATCGAATGCAGTCGAGGATTTCCGTAAAGTATGAAAGGTGTGCAATACGTCAACATACTACAGCTGTGCTTGTCGTGCAAACAGTGCGCGTCGTTTCCGGTTATTCATTCCGTAGTTGTTTTTGGCGTCGGCTTTCCAAAAAAAAAGTTTACTATTTCGAGGAAATGTGTTGCAACGTCGCCTCTAAATGGATGGATCGCCTTCGCCCTGTTACTCACCACCGTCTTCTTCCCCGATTATTGTCGTTTTTCACCGACTATGAATCAGGAAAAGCCGAGATGACATACATGTTCGAATACCCGCAGTTTGTGGTAAGGTTAACCAAATAACATTTAGATAGTAGTAATGTCTAGATAATATGTCTGCTAGGGAAAAATTGCACATATCCGCGAAATATAGTCACATCTAATGCCTTAACCAATTGAAAGGAGCTAGTTAATAAAATAAATGATGATGTTTGTCCCATATTCACACAATCCACGCAAGTAGAGTTCATCGTTACCGTGAGCATTCATTTTTAATTCGACCGCGTTCAACAACCATTGTTACCGTAGCCACCTAATGCTGTTCCACGTAATACTAAATAAAATATACGTGCAAGTGTTTGTCGTAGCAAATAACGTGCTATTGTTTGTCAGCCCCAGAGAGTTTACCAATGCAGTTTAGCAATTGTAGTATAATTTGTTTAAAATTCGTCCCGCTCATCCTTCCACATCGATGTATGTCAGTGCATTCCACGTGGCATATGAGTTTCGAAGTTCGCGGCGTTCTCAAGTTTGCGAGTGTTTGGGGGCCTGCTCGTCCTGCAAGGAGCGGTGGCGACGCTGGCGGGATCTATCCCCAGTCGCGTCGTTATTAAGTTTTGCTTGAAATTTAATTAAAATTGAAGCACGCAAAAATGCCGCTGGAATTATTGTGTGCTCCACTTTACTGAGCATTACGTCATTACAAGTTGCGACAGGGAGCAACTTCAGGAATGCAGCATATGCCACGTTACGTTGCACTTTATTACCCGCAGTTTTGAACATTTATTTAGCACTTTATTCTGCACTCCAATATGCCAAAATATGTCCGAATAAAAACGCATTCATATTTCACATAACACATATAATAGATAGCGTATAATAGAAAACATATAATAGATTAAAACGTACTTAAATAATAATTAATACTACGCAGTGGTCAAGCGTGAATTAATGTGAATTAATCATGCACCTGGAGGCGGCGCTGGCAGGCTTGAATCTACTAAACTTCGCACGCATGCATAATTCTAATTCCCGTACATCTTAAACAACATGTTGTGATAGTAGTTATCTCGTTTGTATAAATTAGAGCAACGTATACCTACATATAGAACGAACTCACACATTTTAGCAGGCGACATGCACGAGACTGCCTATTCCAACGCTCGTAATTTGCTCCATTGTGTGACTACTCGTTCGCTTATTTACGCAGCGCGATAGTCCGCACGCTATAACATTCGTCATTGTTCAATAATAACCGCTGGCCGCATAAATCAATTGCTGCATTTATTATCATCGTTCATTGGGCGCAAGGCTTTTTGTTCTACATTACCATAAGTAGAGTTTATAAAGGTGCAGTGGTGTAGCGGTTTGAACTGCCAGTCCAATCAACCCATCACTCAATATAAGAATACTCCTATCTTATACCCCAGATAAGGAAGTAGAAATAAATCGTATTGATTGGAACGGCTGTGCAAACAGATTCACTGCATTAGCATGTTAGGCAGAATTGATTACACACTGAGACAAACTGGGATCAACTAATCTGCGCAGAATGAAAAATTTAATTCAGAGAG
>JAODVP010108644.1:8927-25365 GCA_025400035.1 Tetradonia laticeps
TATCTTAATCTACATTTTTAAGGATTATGGATTTTTAAATTATACGTTAAGTTTTATCGAGAATTGTTCATGCTACACTTCGTGGCGTTACTCTAAACACAAATTTAGATAGGAAATTAGGAGGCACTTGTTTGTTTGACATCAATTGTAAATACATATTAACTTTTTGAATTTCCTCCATGTATTTCTTTGGAAATAAGAATTTTTAAGCTATGAGTTATGTTTTGAACAATACTATTGAAAATTGCTCAAGTGCCGTTTTTAAAAACGCAAATTTCACATTTATTACTAAACAATTTATGGTATGCATTGTAATGGATAAATAACCTCTTACACAAATTTAAATTTGTTAGATTTTAAGCTGCATTAGTATATCTCAGGAAATACATAGAGGATTTTGAATAAAACATTTTTATGGATTTGTCAGACGCTTGTAGATAAATGCATATTATGTTACTAGGATAGAAATTATCAAATAAAAAATATAAACCGTTATAAAGACATATTTCTGTTAAATTCACGGCCAAAACGCCTTTTTAATATGCCAATGCTTTTGCGCTACTATAAATATGCAATTTGGGTAACTTCCAGTCGAAATCATAACTCGAAAATCTTTAAACTACAAGAGATATAGGAAAACAGTTTTCAGTATTCAATTAAGCATTACACGTTGCTGGATAGTGTAATATGATTAAAGTTTTAACATCCTGTTCTTCGTGGAAATATTTAATTACCGGACCGGAATTTAAAAGTTTTAAGGGTGACACGGCCAATTCTCTTGAATGTAATACTAAAAACGTGTTTCGGTTTTCCCTAAAACGCTGTGACGTACAAGGTGGCAAATTTATCTATTTATTTGAGAAAGTGTTGTTAACAAAATGATTATTGGACGTATTTTAGACAAAACCTTTTTATTACGCCAAATCTCAATAAAATACTTGATGTAAATGTATAAAAAATAAATATTTTCTAATTTTGCAGTTCTTTACAGTACTGGTAGCTAAAATTCAACTTATCTACTTTCATTTTAACTTACGATCAACGCGATTAATTAAACTAATGCAACACTTGCGAATATTTGTACTTGTGCTTGTCTTCAGGTTTCTGATGTTTCTTTCCAAACTTGATTTGTTTGTCATGCATTTGTTTCTTCGATTTATCGGCTTTATAACTCTTGTGGTCCTCGACTTTGTGTCCTGCGGCTTTCTTCGTAGACTTCCCACTTTTCTCCAGACTTTTTAAAGCCTACAATAAGATGAAACACATTAAAATCTATATCTAAGTATATATGTAGTTGAAAATATATCTGAACCTACCATTTTCTTCTTTACTTCAACCTTGTCGAATTTTTCATTGTCGAACTTCGAGTGTTTCGCACCGTAGGTTTTCCAGTCTCCTGATTTCTTCCCATGCGAATAGAAACTGTCGTGTTGTTTGTGCTCATTCTTGTGGTACTTTTCATGGAAGCCCTACAACATAATGAGTAGAAAATAATGGATTTATGTGTGTCAGTTGTAAAATGAGTTAGTTAATGAACCTTCAACACGTTCGTTTTCTTATGCTTCGCAGCGTCGGCATGCTTGGCGGCGTGCTCTTGATGCGCGCCTGCTTTCTTGTGAGATTGGTGATTGCCCTCGCTCATGGACGTGGTCTTCTTCAGCGCCTTCTCCTCGTCGGCGATCTTGTGACTTATTGAACCGTGCTGACCTTTGTTTGCCGTCTCGACATGATGCTTGGCGGCTTTGCCGGACTTTTTGTGCGCTTTATTTTCGACATGTTTCCCTGCAGCAGACACTATATAATTAGACCACACCGACAAACCTCTAATTATTATGATTCTGATCGGCAGAAGCATAGAAGACAAACCTTGCTTGGAATGCTGCGAGTCTACAGCTACGTGTTTGCTAATGTGATGAGCGGGTTTGATTGTTGTGGAATCTGCGATGTAAATGGCGCACAGGGCCACAACCTGCAAGAAAACGAAGCGAAATTGGTTCACAATTAGTTGGAACTTCTACGAAACGATTAGATTTGCAAAAGTAATTATATAGGGAGAAATTCCCAGAAAAGTGAGGTTAACAAACACTTTGGCATTGAATATTGAAAATTGAAAATTCAACATTGTACATTAGACATTGGTCATTGAACATGAAAATCTATATTTATCGAACGATTGTTAAAGTATTTGGCATCGCTTCAACTTTAACTTGTAAGTACTAATCAATATATCCGTTCGTTCGACATAATAAAACAATAGTAAATATCGACATAAACTGGCGTAATTCCAGGATGTGTCATTCCTCAAATTATAAGAATTACAATTGCATTGCATAATACATTGCATTAATGTGTCGACATATTAAACAGATGCATATCAAGCTTTATGTATTTGTTTACAATAAATTATGTAAAGAATGATATGTAGTTTAAACCAGGTAGTGCACACCATACGTTTTCTGCTCAATGAATTTGTGTGTCAAGCGTTTCGTGTCTGATTTACGTATTATAAAGTTTCACGCGTTCTTGTAAACGCTTATAAACCAACTTACCTACATTGTCCTGCAATTAATCACAGCTTTGTAACTTTTGTAAATTGTAGCGTTGTTAATCGACTAACAACGAACACCTAATAACTGTAAAATACTTCCTTGTTTCTTGTTGCTGTTCATCGATGCAACTCCACCAGAAAGTGTAAATTCTCAGCAGGATTATGCAAAATATCATTCACCTAATTAAATCAACAGGAAAGGTTTACCTAATACTTGTTCACCTGCTGACTTGCAGTCTGTTCAACTCGTTCAACACTCTCAACGTGCAGCTTAGTTGATTCGTTAAGTATTCGTTTATTCGTAATGTACTAATGTGCAATGATTATTAGGTAAATCAAAATGGAGGCCAGAAAGAAAATTACATAGCGGTTTCTATTCCTACAAACGTAGCAAGAGCTGGAACGGTGTTAAATTCTGTTTATTTTCACAAATATTCACTGCACACGCTGCACGTTCACCTAAACTTTAAACGCTTTAAAGTCTAAACCTTCATAAATCCAACCAGAAAATGCAATAATAACAAAACCACAGATGACGCAAATGCGTAATAATACTATTCGGTTTCAAAATTGTGTTATGTACTAAATATTCAACTAAAAAATGACAATTCAGATCGTATAGATCTATGCAATCATTATTTGAGGTTATAAATCATCCATTTTAGTTACGACAACAAATTGAATTCTTCTCTTCTGATAACTTACTCTCTTCGCTCTATATACTAAATTTGGACTATTTAATTAGGTAAGTAATTATCTACGTTTCTAGAGCTAGACATAAAGACAACTAATAACAGATTCGTATAGTATAATCATTCGTAAGTGTGATGATGAGATTAATTGCACGCAATCACAGATTCATCAATGGATATATGTCATGTTCAAATCAATTATGCTTTTATACCATCAATTATAACAATGTTCCATCGCGTTTCTACCAGGTGCGTCCGCTACAATTAATTTTGCGTCCACAATCAACACGATACCATACGAATTAAAATGAAAAAGAGGTCAAAAACATTTTTCAAACTTGTGTGTGGTTAAAGCTCAAGTATCAAGTTTGAATAGAATCACATGTGATTGTTGGTATGAGATTGTTTCGCATATACTCAGTAACAACAATAACTGGTTGCATTGGTTAGAATCTAGTTTTACATGACCTATAATTATACTCCGCACTGCGGATAGAATTTTATGGTTATGATTACAATGCGAATTTAGGTTGGCGCTTTGTTTACGGATTGTGAAGTTAATTGAAGAAGTAGCGTTTGTTTCACGTTAAATATTTTGACTTTATTGACGTAAATCATTGTTATAGGTTAAAATTTGCAAGAAGAATACCAAGAAATTCAATTGTGGGAAAAGTACCAAGTCCAAGAATCAAAAATACCAAAACCAATAATAAGTAATTCTCAACAAAACAAAGGTTAGCATTTTTCCTAGAAATATGAGGTAATTTAAATAAAAATTTGTAAATTTCCGTGAAGATCTATGGTTCCACAAAATTTCAAGTTTCTACAATAACCGGTTCAGGCTGTGAGCTTTTAATGATCATAAAATTTCGAGATTTTGGCTCTTTTAATGAAAATCTAATAATCATTTGTTCAGATTTCAGTTTTTTTATACAACTGCTTTGATTGGATGTTACCAGCTAAATGAATAAACTCATAAAGTCAATTATAAATAAATTCTTAAAAATAACTCTCCTCGAAAATAAAACCTCTTAAAATATGGACCTACATACTTACAGCCGATATAAAAATATCCGACACCCACAAAATATGAACAGAAATTGTAAACTCACCAAAAATAAGCTGATCTTCATCGCCACGAGTTCAAAAAAGCACTGCAATCAATGGTATCTGAGATGATGCGTCTTGAAACGTCTGCGTTTCTAATCTCGCGTCCCTGGCGTCTTTCGCTCAGGTTGTTCAGGTGTATGGTGGTCGACTGGTAACTGGTCGGCCGGCGGGTCCACAACTATCTCAAGATAAGTAGACGGTGCGTAGTTTGGACCAGCGCTCGTGCACACGTCTCACGTTCTTCGTCTGCGCCTCGGCCACGCAACTGAAGACGTGCACTGCAACTTCTCCAGCTTCAGCTCGGCAATCACGGATGAGCGGATGATGGGCCGCGCGGTTCTTCGTGTGTTCGCTGGTGGCTGCAGGTCGGAATTGTTGGCCACCTTATTGCGGCGTGGATTATACGCACGAATGTGTGGTTGGCGTGAGGTGAGAGCAAACGTTTCGAGTGTTTCCAGCGTTACCGAAGCTTTGGGTTCATTCGGAGTGTGTGGTACAATGAGTCTGGAGCTGGTGGGGGTGTAAGCATGAAATTAGAGGCCGGCAAGTCGGGCAGGTGCATCATTAACTGTGGTTCATGCTTTCAGACTGATTCAGACCACTTATTTCTTTTAATTCTTATTACGTACAGCAAAGAACTGTATTGTACTAATTTAACTGTGTTTCTGTTGAATAATTATATAGTTTATGTCACGAGTACACGGTTCAAATATTTTATTAATTTTATTCATCGTTGAAGAAGCACGCGATCGTGGTTGATGATTTAATCCGTTAACAAAACGTAACAATTTCCTACGTAATTCAACGTGTAATATATAACTTTACATATTGATTGTCATTTAATTTAAAGATTATGCAATAGTTAATTAGATATGCTGAAGAAACTATATATTAAATCAGTTGTAATATATATTAACACTTTTTTGATTTTCCAAGCAATATTAATTTAATATTAGGAGATATTTAAGTCTTTTTATGTTGAAACGCTCTGAAGCGGAGACTTCGCGCTCAATCAACTAGAACTTTTTGTCTTTTGTTGGTTGTTTAACAGTTTTTCCCTACCACCAGTGAGATTTCTAAGATTTCGGCTAAACAGAGCGCCAAATCACTTTCGTTCGTTACGCGATTTCCATTGTCGAGGTGGGAATAATCGATATATAAATCAGTTTCAAAATAGTTTTGTCGCAATTTTATTGAGTGGCTTATTGAGTGACGTTTACAGTGTGCTATTAATCATTATGCTTCTTCCCAGAAGCCTCAACTTATTTAAGGTAAACTACACATTTCCCATTTTAGCTAAGAATCGTATATAAATGAAAATTTGATTACAGATTCTTGTAGTTCTCACATTATGTACTAATATTTACACACAACAATATGACGGCGAATATAACGATGAAGATCATTCATCCTACGAGTCAGATAGTCCCGATTACTCCAAATACTATTCAGGAGATAATGGTGGATCAGCTGCTGCTTTGATAGATGTAAAGCCCTATAACGGATTTGTCAACCCTGCCGAATTCTCTTCCTTCTTCAGTCCTTCATTCTATGCCGCCTCCAACAAACAGGAAGTGACGAAAGAGCCTAACAATGGATTCGTGAACAATCAAGATTTCCAATTGGGTTTCGCGGATTTTAAAGCGGCACCGTTTGGTGGTAAAGATTACTTTGAACAGGCCGCTCAGCAGCAGAATTTACAAAAGAATAATGAACCAAACGAAAACTATGAAATTAAACCTGGTCCCAGTTATGTTTCACATAAAATTGTCCCGCCGACTGTTAAAAAGTCCAAATACGAATCAGAAATTGCTGATTTAAACAAACCGTACGGATATAAAAATTTAGAAAATCAAGGAGAGAAAAACATTCCATTGTATTCAGCATCAAAGCAAAACATTGCTGAATTGCCTCAGTATACTCCTAAAGAACCGAATAATTTGACACCATACCAAAAGTATAGTTTCCAAAACCAACCTGGAAGACTTTCCACGTTTGCTTCTGGTTCCACAGTCAAACTACCTGCATTGCCTTCCTATGCAAACTATGACTATCTCTACACCCCCAGCACCAATAACGACTATAAACTAGCGTACGACACAGCCGCAACTAATGTTCATTCCAAATTACAGGATTTCCAAAGCTTCAAACCATCGCAACTCATCCAAGCGTGTAAGAAGGTAAATAAACATGTTCCGGGTACAAAAAAGAACTCGAAACCTATGGATTGTTATGTATGTAAAGACGCCAAGGGTATTAATTATGAAGAATGTTTCTATGGCCAAGCATCTGAATCTAACCCTAAGAATTACTACATTGAGACATCGAAGGAGTTCAGAACACCGGAACAAGTACAGGGTTACAACTACAATCGTTATAAACGGTACACTGTCAGTGATAATACTAAAGATGATCCGTATGAGTATCACAAGAAGAAGTCTGAAAAATATTATGACAATCCAGACTTCGATTCTTCCTATCAGCATCCAAAAAGTTTCGAGCAAGACTACAGTCGGTACTCGGGCGGTGATGAAGAAAAGAGTTCTTCGGAGCAGATTGCTGATCAACTATTGAAGTCAGGCGAGAATTGCAAAACTGTAAATAAAGATGGTATGACTTGCAAAGTGTGCGAAAACAAAAAGACTGGAGGTAACTACGAGCAGTGTTCTTATTCCAATGCTCCTGAGGAGAAACGATATGCATATTCTAAGCAGCGTAAGTATAACCGTGGAGATGAACCCGAGGAAACTGATAGTTCGGAGGAAAAACCTGTAAGTAATCGTAAACCGCAGCAATTCTATCCAAGCGCGCCTAAGAAACAAAAATACAGACAACGTGGTGTAAAAACCAGCAAACAGGATACTTCAGACGAAGTTGAACGAATTAAACCTGTGAATACCAATAGGAGAGTGTCTGAATACACCGTTCCCAAACACTTTGCAAATATCAATGTTGAAAGCGATGAAAGGGCAGAAAGTTCAGAGGATCAACCTGATAATGAAGAGTATTATTACATTTTACCTTCACAAACTTCCGAATCCAAGCGAGATGAGAAGCGGCAATCTGCTGATCGCGAATCTTCTGCAGAAGAAGAGGATGCTGAACCAGAATCGCATTACGGATACTACGGCGAGGAGAGTAAGAAAGACGTAGAGGAAGTCCTCGCTGAGTTCGCGAAAAAAGACCGCTCCAAGTGCAAAAAAGCCGAAAAGAATGGAATGACTTGCTATTTGTGCGTGGATAAAAAAGGCTTGCAGCACGAGGAATGCATGTACGTGTCAGAATCGCGACCACAATCAAAATACCAGGCGTATCATGCACAAAAAGAGACCGATGGACGTGAAGGTGCGGCTACAGGAGACCAGGAAAATGTTGAAGAAAGTAAAGTGAAATCTGTGCGGGCTAGTCGGTCGGAACCACGATTAGATGAGAGCAAGTATCCAGATTTCGGTGAGAGCACCACCGCAAGCACTCAGCCACAAAATAAAAGACGGCCGAAAAAAGCTGCAAATGGTGATAGATACTCAAAAAACAAGAGTCGTGCTAAATCTTCGAAGAAGGACTACAGTGAAAGACTCGATGATCAACCCATTGAAGAGAGCAAAGATGAGTATCGAGTGGGAGGGGAGAAAGGAGCATTTAGCCATGAAACCGAACCAGTATATAGCAAACAATATGGTGTAACGTTGCCGAAATTTATGTTGACAAGATCTGAAGGTGAAAGAATTTATGATGATATCGTTAAATCAAAATCTTAATTTAAGGTTATGTTCATTATATTGTTATTGTTGTTATTTGTTAATTTCTGTGGTAGTTGCGTGAAGCAGGTGATTTTTATTGTTAATAGTTGATTGTTATAAATGGTATAAGGTTTTATATACAAAAAAGAATGTTTACTGTTAAAAACAAATCTTTGACAAAACTATTTTTTTTATTAATTAATAAATGTCAATTACCATTATGAACTATGGTTATTATATTTTTCAGGATTGTATTTACAGTATTTTTAAAATAAAAATTGATTTTTAAAATTTACGATTCCATCTTGGATGTAAACGAAGCAACACAGTCGTATCCAGCGATAAACCTACAGAGTTCTTATTTACCTGTAGGAAAAGTTTAGTTCCATTCACTGCCGCAACTCGAACTGGCTTTGACTGTAGGCAACCACACTTACATAATAGTGTTTCTAATTTGAAACTCATAATATGTAATAATTTCAACAACTGAAATAGAATCAATGGCTATTCATAATAAAATGAAACTATTTCAAGTATTACAATTAATTATAATTCAATCATCATTGTAATCATAATCATCTCCATGTCTTGATACAATACGCAATCATAACTCATAATAATCAGTATTAATTTGCATTAATCAATTATTATTAATCATCATTCAATTGTTGTGATAATATAATAATACTTACAATACCGTGACGGCTCTGATAAGTCGGCCATCGTCTTTGGTATAATTTATTACACATTTCAATTATACAAAAAATTCCTGTTGTGATTCCAGTTACCTCCAAAGTTGTTTATATCATTTTGTCCTCAAAATAATATAAACTATACAATAATTTACAAATTGGGGTTTTGGATTTACATTTACAATTGCGCCATAAAATAAAGTTTTAACCAGCAAACAATTAAAAAATTGTGATAAAATTATCATTTTTGTCACATACATTTCCAAATCGGACAAAAACAATAATTTTGACATCTTTTCTGAATTTAATATTAGTACGTTTCATCTGTGACTAGTAAACAGATTCCTTAATTACAACTTTTCTTACAATTCTTTCTGATTCTGTCTTACATTGTTTTGTTTTTCTTCGACAATTTCTTGCGTTATACATAACCTAACAAATTTTAATGTAATCAAATTTACAATAATCAAAATGTGTAAATGATAGTTAATCAAATTAACAAAACGTTGCGCTTGTGCTAATCGTATAAATTTATCCATCACATCGTCTTTATGTGCTGAGTTCATTTGTTGCTTGCTTTGCTAGATATATTCGTTTCTCAATCAGGTTATAACTAGTAAGGTAATTGGCTAATTATATTTCGTATTCTCTTCATTTAATTATTTTATATTAGATATATTTCTTTGGTGTGCTCTTAACAAACTAAACAAATAAACAAATAAACGTTTTGTTGCTTTCTCATTCTTGTCGTGCGATCACGCGTCACTAAAGTAAAACAAAACTTAAATTACACTAAAATCAAGTACAAGCAATAGTACGTTATCAAAATAAAAAAGGCGTACAAAAGTCGTGTTCGCATTGTCGGTGGATAAATTAAATAGAATCATTTCAATTGCTTGATAGCCGAAGTATAAATAAGTAAATAATTAGTAACTAGTAACAAAAGTTCGTTTGATTTAGATTTGAGACCATTCTTACACATATGAAAAAGATATTTAATCATAATAATAAAACATTTGTAGTTACGCAAGTCTTGGCTGAGAGGTGTGGCGATACATGCAATTGTTTACGTTACATATCTCACTGTGAATGAACGAACTCCTTAGAGGTTTATTTAACTAAAGTTGCACTAAGGACGAGCCCACAACTGGTCATTGATAGATAACTATGCCAATGGTACATAAAACGTAAATTTTACATTCTTCATTGCAAATTGCAAAATTATGTATCGACTAAAACTACATCATTGTCTCTTCATTACTTTTTACAATGTGAACTCCCGTGTGATTTGCGATTTGTCTCTGCGATTTATCGTCTCAAGATTCACGAACATTGGACGGTTCCATCTTCAGCCACAGATGACTCAAATCCGAGTTGAAGATGGCGGCCTCGTCGCCTTTTTGGCAAGCGCTATCCGTGGGCGAGTTGGCGGATGCCAGCGAGTTGGCCCGTGTCGCCGCCATTGGAGATCGGCTGCTCTGCTCTGAGCCGGGAGCGGTTGTGGTCACCGTGTTGCTCGTATTTACAAGTGTGGAATCGTTGTTTGTGTAATAATACGTATCTGTAAAGAAGACAAACGAATTCACTTTAGTATGAATTAATTTGGATGAACAGAATTCGAAAAAACTACTTGGTTTGAAAGGAAGTAAAGGTACAAATGTAAAACATTTTAAAGTTTCTTCTCTTTTTATGCGGAAGCTGAGGTTAAAATGTGAAAATCGGATATTGCTACCTGCTATAATGGCACAACTCAAAAATGACATTTAGGATCAATTGACATTTTCGTTTCATTGATTTTAGTCGAAACTTAATTTTCATAATAGTTTAAATTGATTAACTTAATAATAGTTCTGTTACAATCTACGAAGTGTATTTCTTTATGGGTCTTTGCAAAATAAAGTACATAAAACGTCTGTTTTTTGATGATTGGTGTATCACCGGTGCTGCGCTGACTGTCGTTTGATTTGCAGTTTTTAGCTGCACCAACAACTGTCAATCTACACCATTCAAAAGCTAATGCTACACCGAACCACCAAAGAAACAGATGGTAGTTTCAAGTATTGATGCAGCATTTAGTTCAATTCTGACAATTTGTGAGTTGTGCCACTATAACAATCAATAAGCAACATGATTACCAATGAGCCAATGAGATTATTCAATAAGTCACAGGATGGGAAATCTTAACGCCATCTTAAAAAGTCATATTATACCCTATGGTTGCACGTTTCTATAGTTGAATAAGGATGGTTGAATTGAAGTGAGACCAACTATAATATACAAACACATCGTTTATGACGTCATAAGACATTTTCATCCTCCGCACCGCGTAACACAATTCGCCATCATGCAGAGTTACTTTACAACCCAAAGACTTATTGACAAACCTTGCGAGGATATAGTTAGAGCTGTCAATCCGTATAACGTGGAATAATCATACAAACTCAAGCATATTGAAAAACTATATAGGTTATTAAAAAGCCTCCATTAAATCAGCTGGAAGCTATATCCTCGTTCATTCTATTGATTGTGTTGGCGAATAGAAACTTTAAAATGAATTATTTCAATAAATTGGTTGGCACGCGACGAATATACTCACTGTTTACTTACTGAGCAACCCGCTGGATGCACTTCCATAGCCGTACGCCGTCCCATACGCCGCCCCATATTGACTGTATGCCGTGCTGTAAGCATAATCCGATCCAGGGACTACCGTACTGCCTGAAATTACAATAAGCATTATTTAATCTTTTTCCACCACAGACTGGATTTAAATGTAAGTGAATCAAATCAGTGTAATTCATTTGTTTCTTGTTTATACCTGTTGTGTAACCAAAACTAGGCAGCATCGCCGAATAATGCTGGGTACCGTTCGAGGGTTGGAGCACAGTGAGGGCGGCGGGATCAGGCGAGCCCGTGTGCGAGGTGGGCTGGCTTCCCGGCTCAGCCGGCAGCGTGAGCGGCAAGCCGGGAGAGGAGCCATCCACCCCCGAGCCCAAACCTACTACGCCAGTATACGCCGTCGTCGTTTCTGCTCATCGCCACATCATGCACCAAGCCAACACGTCAACGACACACGCAAAAACAAAAGGAAACAAAAAGAAATTAATGTCACACGAAATAAACGTTTGCACACGCAAGCACACATGATTAGATCCCAATTAAAAACAATTACTACAGCAGCTAATAATACTAAAGATAATATACAAGCAACACACGTATTCATTCAACTAATTGAATTAATTATCTATTAATTGAATAAGTCGCGCGATTGACAAAGTAATTGTGTATGTTATTAACGAGACATGCAAATGGTAAACAGGTATATAAGTAAATGCTGTTCAATCAGTGTTATCATGATCAAAATGAGACTTCTTCATTTGCAGACAATTAATATTTGCATTTATTATGTATTATGCATTTTGTATTAAGAATCAAAGTAATTATAAGAGAAATATGAATAATCGCGCTTAATTGCAGTAAGAATTTTCGTGTCGGAAGGACAGATGCTTGTTAAAATGTGAGATAGGTGGACATAGAGTCGGTTGAATTGAGTTTTGCTAATTGCGACTGGTAACAACACTGCGTCAATGCCAAATGATGCAATTCCAGATGAGCAGATATAAAAAAATGCTGCTGGACGCATTTGGATATAAACATTGCATTGTAATAGAGGCACGAAACAATAGAAGTCATTAAATGTGCGAAAATGGGTGTTGTTTAGATAATATTTATACGCAGTGCATTGTTAACTATCCTGTTGTTTTTATATATACGATTTTTGAATATTTTAATATTTAGTATTTAACATTGCATTATAATAATTAGAAAGTTAATTAATTTTTTTTTGTTATTCTAGTTTTTTTTATTATTTTATTATTAATATTATTTTTGTTTTCGATATTGTGAAAAATAACATTTTCCTATCAAGGCGCCTCCACCAAATTTTAAAATCTGGTATCTCATAGTTTATTGAGGTTTTTATATATTCATTTCTTGAGAGCATCATATCTTATTGCATTTTTCAATGTTTGTCAATGAATAAACCAATATGAAATTTCGCCCTAAATCAATTTTTGTTTACAGTGTTATGGGATTATAATTAGTGTTTTTTTAATAAACAAAACAAAATCTATAAATAAAAGAATATTTAATATCTCTATATTTTTGACTTTTTTGTCAATTTCAAAGACTAATTCAATGCGAATTGTTTAGAATGTGTTGTGGATAACATTTGTTTTTTAAATATTGTAACAAATTAAATTAAAAATACATTTTTCTTGTTTCATCGTTGTTGAGGTTTTTATCAATTTCAAAGAATGTGGAATTTCTTTCTAAATCAATTCTCTACACTTACTTGGACCAATATATCATTTCTTTTTTAAAATATTCCACCAAAATCACAAATATTTAATACCTGATTGTTTTTTGACATTTTTTATCGCTTTTAAGGAATAGCTAATGTAGAACTTTCTCCTAAATAAATTTCTGTTCAAAGCTTCTTAAAGTATCATTATCAAAATTTTCTACCAACGCGCATGGTTATTTTTCCAATTAGGAATTATAATTTCTATTTCCTTGTTCTTTGAGTTTTTTTACAAATTCAAAGAATAAGGCAATGTTAAATTTCCTCCTTAATTAATTTCTGTTTAGAATTTCTTGTGGGTTTCATTCGTTTTTTAAATATGCTAACAAAATAAATTTTTCTTGTATCATTGTTTTTGTGTTTTGTTTTATCAATTTCAATGAATAATTCAACGAAGAATTGATTTTGGAGGAATTTCCTTCACAGTTTCTTGGAGGTATCATTAGTGTTTGAAATAATACAACAACAAAAATAAACTATTTTCTATAAACACGCCATCAGCAAAAACAAAAATATTTATTACCTGATATTTTTTGAGTTTTATTTTTTTAAAAGAGTATCTAATATGGCATTTCCTCCTAAATCATTTTATTCACTTACAGTTTCTTGTGGTTAACGTTAGTTTTTTAAATATGTATTCCAAGAAATCAAGTTTTCTACAAACGCGCCTGCTTCACAAAAATCAAAAATATTGTATATCTGATTGTTTTTTTGCCATTTTTATCTATTTCAAAGAGTAATCCCACTTGGAATTTTCTCCTAAATCAATTCTTCTTTAGAGTTTCTTGGGGCTATAATTAATTTTTTAAATATAGCTAACAACTACTTTTTCATAAACGCACTTTCATTAAAATCACACATATTTAATATCTGCCTGTTTTTTGACATTTTTATTAATTTAAATGCCTAATCGAATATGAACTTTCCTCCTAAATCATTTTTTTATTTACAGTTTCTTGTGGTTATCATTAGTTTTTTACATGTTTCAAAACACAACATTTTTTACCAACGCACTTCAACTAAAAGCAAAAATATTTAATATCGTCTTGTTTTTTTGAGTTTTTTTCTCAATTGCAAAGACTAACGCAATGTTAAATTTCCCCCTTAACAATTGGTGTTTATAATTTCTTATGTGTATCTACTTTTTTAAAACATGTAACAAAATAAATTTAGTACGCCTCCGCCATAATCAAAACTATTTATCTACTATGTATTATTTTCAAACTTTTGTCAAGAATAATCCAATATGGGATTTCATCTGAAATGAATTATTGTTTACATTTTCATAATTTTTCTTTAATATTGCACAAACAAGGTAGAGAATGCTTCTCTAAAGTTTTGAAAATTTGTAGAGCAAAACACAAATTCAGAAATTAAAATCTTACAATATTTTCTACACAAAGCTCTTCAAGAAATACTAAAAGCTGTTCATTAGTTATACTACATTAACTATAGATCATGCAAATAAGCTATCCCCAACTATATTTCACTTGGCAAATTAAAAAATATCAGAACATGAACATACCTAATGATCCAGTCAATGGTGGCGTGTACAAATTTTGCGAATTCGCCTGACTCATAGTGTTAATCGAATCATAGATGTCGGCGGCAGAACTAGCGACTCCCACACCCGGAAAACTGCCGTGAGTGTCGTAATATCCCGTCTGGCCCGGTTGGTTCCCCGTTCCGCCCAGCTCTGATAGCAGCTTGTGTTCGTCTTTGATGCTCCACTTACTAGACCACAACTGTAACACAAATATTTACAACTTTGCTGAAATTGTCCGCAAATAGAAATTGGACAAGAAACCTACGTTTGAGTAGAGTTGATCGCCATTGTAATGGGACCTCTGCCGTTTCAGATCATCCTCCGGATGTCCGTTGATATCTCTATTTTCATCTGTAAACAAACAAGATATATAATTTTTGACATATAAAATCTACATCCATATGTGCCTCATCCACATCCATAAATCATGTCGTCTACTGATTGCGCTTTGTGGCAACCGGAAAAGTATACGCACTGAGAATTATTCTGAGAATTATTAGTCATATGGTAAAATAAAAAATAATTTTGTAAATTATGCTCGTACACATAACAAGATTAGTTAGAATCAGTACCCAAACACCTAAGCTAATGTACCGAGTCAAATGGAAGTGAAGTGGCTGCGTAAACATTGCTTGCTCGACACAATGGCGCATTGCCCCAGCTTTAGGTGCAGCTTGGACGAGCTGGTCGATTAGGGCCTCTCGTATCGTCTCATCTCTCATCCGCGTTGCGTCATTGTTCAGTGATTAATTGCACGCGCAACTAATACCGAGCAAACAAGAACACACTACCGTAGATATTTCATAAGCCGAACGGTGCTGGCTGTGCAAAAATCGTCGGTAGTTAATCTCGAGTGGATGAATGTGGACGACTGCGATACAATGACCAAAGAGTAGACGTTCTTAAATCTCGACAGTCTCCACTCCAAGAACTGTTCCGAGTTTCTCGCGATTGCCATTGTTTCTGGAAATCACAAAGGTCTTGCAAGTTTCCGCAAGAGAGTCCGAAATGACCGGAAGACGACGGGGATATTCTTAGGCTACTAAGCCTACAAGTAATTGTAAGTTAAGGAGAATGACTTCGGGAATATATATTAACTTGCTTAATAAATGCTTTTGTTTGAAATGTTATATATTTATATGTATATTTAGAAACTCATTGTTTTTCCGCATTTGTTATTTAAACTTTAATCTTATTTGGAATTTCCTTCTATAACGATTTTTGCTTTTATTAAATATTATTAAATATGATGAAAAACGACTGTTTCTACTGAGGCGCCTCCACCATAATGATCATTGTTTTTCTGAGGTGTTTATCAATGCCAAAATATAATTCAATGTGAAATTTCCTCCCAAAATGACTTTCGACTAAAATTTCTTATGGATATTTTTGGTTTCTTAAATATTGTGAAAAAACAAGTTGGTCTACCAATTGTCAAAATGTAATCCAATCCTTCTAAAACGTTTTTTGCTTACAGATTTTTGCAGGAATCCTTAATTTATTAAATATTCTACAAAAACTAAATTCTCTTCTAATGCGCCTGCTTCATCTTCTAAAATATTTAATATCTCCTTGTTTTCTGACGTTTTCGTCAATGTCAGAATGTGTTCGTATATGCAATTACCTCCTTTTCTGTTTCCATATTTTTATGCCTATTACTAATTAAAAGGTGGACTTGGACTTTATTTATATATATATATATATATATAATGAGAGTGAGAATATCGACCGTATTTGTTGAAATACA